>CAWUFW010017659.1:0-252716 GCA_963921515.1 Calotriton arnoldi | reverse complement strand
TGCTTAGGTAAAGTACAAGGCTGAGTTGCACTTTGCTCTAAGGGTCAACCTTTGGCTGCCTACAGCTGGGGGTTGGGTCCCTTTGGATGGACTACTGGAGGGACATGGCAGGTTTGGAACCTTCTGGTCCCAGGTTTGCCCTTGCCTACCAGAGTCCTTCTGGGGGAGGTCCCTACATAAAGGTATGGGGGATCCCTCAGTGTGTAGAGGAATTTTCACCTGGCTAGGGCTACTAGACTGGGTGCCCCTAATCTGCTGATGGGGGCTTCCTCTGGACAGGGGGCCCTGGGGGTCCACTGACCTCCCTGACCTCTGCAGCCCTGGGCTGACTGAGGCAGGGTAGAGAGGGGCAGGTTACCTGCTCCAGACGGGGTACCACCTTGGAAGGGTCCTCTGCCATCAGGGGTGTGGCCAGGCCAGGCCTGACTACCTCTGTGGCAGTTCCTTCACTAGGGGTAGGGTCAGTTCCCTGAGGAGGCTGACCCTTACCTACTGTCTGGGGGAAGAAGACTTTTCTTCAACCCTTGTGCTCTCTTTTGGGGAGAGTGGGCCATTCTTTCAGGCTCCATCTCTCCAAATTCTTGGGCTGGGGCTGTGGCCATCACAGCCCCACTAACCTTTACAGGGACGCCCAACATCCTAAGATGGGTTTGGTGTTCAACTTCAGCCCAGGCTGAAATTTCCAGATCATTGCCCATCAGGCAATCTACAGGTAGGGTTGGGGACACTGCCACTCTTTTTGGGCCTGTGACCCCCTCCCAGCTGAGATTGACTATGGCCATGGGGTGATCTGTTCTGACACCATCAATGTTGGTCACCTGGTATTTAAACTCAGGTAAAAGCTGGTGAGGGGGGACTAGTTTCCCTGCCACCATGGTGACACTAGCCCCTGTGTCCCTAAATGCCACAGCTTTCTGACCATTAATTATTGGCTCCAATCTGTACCTGCCCAATGCTATGGGACCCATGGTAAAGGTGGCAAATCCTATACCACCATCAGAGTCAGAGGAGTCTGTTGAGGGGTCCCTGTCTAAACTAGGGCCCACCTCTGTTCCTCTTGCAAAAGCACCTAACTTTTTGGGTGCACTACTCCCAACTGGAGGATTACTACTGGTAGTACCAGGAGGGGTGGTAGTAGTTGTGGGAGGAACATTTTCTTTATTGCCAATCCTGGGGCAACTGGGATCAGTTTTCCAGTGCCCAGGCTTTTTACAGACATGGCAATATGGTTTCTTTTCAGGAGAGGAAGGAGTTTGGGACCCACCCCCAGAAGAGGAATTTTGGGGCCCTGTAGGGGACTTATCCTTAGATTTATCCCCACCTTTCTCTTGGGACTTAGTAGAATCTTTCTTCTGGTCACCACCCTGATTTCTAGTTTTTACTCTGGTTCTGACCCATTTGTCTGCCTTCTTTCCCAATTCTTGGGGAGAGGTCAGATCAGAGTCCACCAGATACTGGTGCAAAAGCTGGTTTTGACAATTATTAAGGATCTGCTCCCTCATAATCAAATTGTACAATCCTAAAAAGTCATGCACTTTGTTGCCATGTATCCAACCTTCCAGAGCCTTTGTAGCACAATCTACAAAATCAACCCAGTCTTGAGTCTGAGCTTTTTGGGTGTCTCTGAACTTCAACCTATACTGTTCAGTGGTTAGGCCAAACCCATCTATCAGAGCACTCTTCAAGACTGTGTAATTGTCAGCATCCTCTTCTCTTACAGTGAGGAGCTTGTCTCTACCTTTGTCTGCAAAGGAGAGCCACAAGATTGCTGCCCACTGCCTCTGGGGGACCTTCTGAACTTTACAGGCCCTCTCCAGTGCAGTTATCCATTTGTGGATGTCATCCCCACTCTGGTAGGGAGGGACAATCTTGCTCAGGTTCCTATGGTCATAGGACCTTTCCCTATCTCTAGGGATATGTGCTGCCACCATGGGACTCTAGTCCCAACTTTCTTCTCTCTCTAAGGAGATCTAGGGATTCCCTATCTAAAGCCAATTGCTTTTTTCTGATTTCCAGCTGAGTTTCCTCATACTGGACCAGTCTGGCTCTCCTCTCATGAGAGGATTCCCTCCTGTGAGAGGAGACAGAGCTCCCTATAGAGGTGCCAGAGTGGTTAGACTCCTGAGAAGGAGATCTAGACTTCCTGGGCACACTCTTAATCCTTCCTGGGGGGACAAAGAGGGCATCATCCTGATCATCCTCATCATCTTCCACAGGAGGGATTGGGTTATCCAGGTCAGGGTCATTGTCACCCTCCTGGCCAGTCTCAGAGGGGGGCTGGGGGTATTGGTACCCCTGGCCTCCTCCTCTTCTCTCTGCCCCACCCTCAGCTCCTACCCCTTCAGTCCCCACGGGCTTACTAAGGTCATAAGCCACCAACAACTCCTTGAGGTGTTGGGTGGTGGGGCTTTGGCCTGTCCTTATTTTTCTCAAGTTGCATAAAGCTCTCAATTCCAAGAATGGGAGTGTATCATACTTGGAGGGTGGAAGCTCAATGGCTTCCTGCAAGGATTCTTTGGATCCTGCCCTTAAAGACATTACTAGTGTGGTGTGGTGTATGCACTACCTACTCTAGTGTGGCCTACTAAACTCTCTTGAGTTGTAGAAA
This sequence comes from Calotriton arnoldi, assembly GCA_963921515.1. NCBI lineage: Eukaryota > Metazoa > Chordata > Amphibia > Caudata > Salamandridae > Calotriton > Calotriton arnoldi. The sequence goes on along the minus strand of CAWUFW010017659.1, from coordinate 250,108 downwards.
GGGTTGTGCTATCCCTTAACACACAACTCTAAGTTCAGTAGAACTTACTGTATTCTAAGCTTAAATTATATGTACCTTAGGTACCTTTAGTGGTTTTCAGTTGATCAATTCAATTGAGATTATCTGGTAAAACAATAGCAAGCTGGAATCCCACACGCTGCACACCAATGTGAGAAGTTGGCCTGGTATATGCTGTCCACTAATTATAGTGGGCACCTTGCACCAGTCCAAACAACCCCTTATTGGAGATAGGTTAAAGACAACCTTATTGAAAGCTATCCTAGTGGTAGCTATGGAGAGCAGCCTTCAGGCTAAGTCTTGAAGGAATGTAAAGCAGCTTGTTTTACCAGTCTATAATCTCTTGAGTGACCAAATGAAAGAGCACCACACCAGGTATATATTCAAAATATATGTATTTATTGCTAAACACACCCCTCTAGTCTCTTTATGAGGCTAGAGTTCGAAGTACATAAGTTATAAGTTATTTAAATCACAGTAATAGCACAAATACACGTTTGGGCCCTAGGGGCGTACCAAACCATATACCAATAAAGTGGTATGCGAACCACGACTGAACTAGACACTAGGCCTAGAGCCTCTAGAAGTGCTTGGACCACAAGGAACCACCCAAGGTAGTGACACAGGGGACCTACGGGGGACGCGTGCAGTGTAAACACACAACCGCGATACGCCGTTGACTTCTATGGAGAAAGTCGGGATCGGGAAATTAGAGAAAAGGGACACTTAAAAGAGGACTAGGACAAAACCCTTTGAGATCTAGGACTTTGAAGAGTCTCTACCCACGGGAGCACCGGAGTACTCGTGTTACCTCACCCAGGGAAGCCGGGTGCATAGGTGCCTTTCGGGGTCGGGTTTCGTCGTCGATTCGAATGGCGATCTGCTGCAAAGTGCTGCTGGCGGCCAAGAGAAAAGTGTCCGGGTGGATCCAAGAGTGGATCGGAGTTCTGAAGAACCTGAAAGCAGAGGGGACAGAGTCTGGGTCACTAGCCAGTGACCAGGAAGGCGATGGACAGATGCCCACCGATGTCGAGTGCTTCAGGTGCGTTGACGGTCGTCTTGACTCTTCAGCCACGAGGTCCAGGAGGCGTTGTCGGCAACCAGGAGCAGGATTCGGGCTGGTACACGATGTCTGTCGAGTGCTGAGGTGTCGGCGACCGGATTGGACCCAACAAGCCTTGGCAACGGCAAGTCTCGGTGAAGATGTAGATCGTCGATGGTGCAGACCAGCAAGGTCTGTGGAACTCACCCAGCGAGGGTAAGTGAGGGCAGGCCTGGAGCAACCAGGATGCCAAGTAAGAAAAGGATTGGCCTTCGTTAAGGGCTACTAGCCAACGGGCTAGCGACCGCGAAGGAGCCTCGTGACGCCGCACGTGGAGCTGGCTTACAGGACACTCGTGGAGTGGGGGCCAGTGATCTTCGGTGCAGGTGGTGCTGGAGGCTAGGGCTACTCGGAGCCCAAAGCACGACTTCTTGGGAGACCCAGAAGATGATGCACTTGCAAATGTGCTCGGTGTCCAGGGGTCACGGTCTCAAGTCACCCACGATAGCCACGGGCCTCAGCTTTGCTGGGGACTCAGGGTAGCCTCGGGGAAGTCTGAGAATCCACCTCTGGTGATGCGATGACTTCGGCGTCCGACGGGAGCTTCAGAAATGCGAACCGGACAGATGCTTCTTTGGTGCCTGCCAAGCAGGGGAGTCACTCCTTGACCCCAAGGGAGATTCTTCAGTCCTCTAATCTTGTCGTAGAGCGTCGAAGGTCCAGGATTCAGTTTCAGAGTTTCGTCCAGGTATAATCTAAAGTCCTAAGGACTGGGTTCCTATCTTTATACTAAAGATAGGGGTTGGACTACTCTGTGGCCCCACCTATGGGTGGGTCAGGGCAGAGGGGTGGCTACACCCCTTTCCCTTTGTCCAGTTCGCGCCAAAGCAGGGGCTGGAAGCCCCTGATCCGGTTTGAACTGGGGTATGCACAGGGACACCAAATGTGCCCCCAGTGCAGGACTTCAAAGCACACAGATGGTGCTCCCGCCCAGCCCCAATACACATTATCCTGTCTGGGGAGGTGGTCACACCTCCCTGGGACAGGAAACCTATTGTCCAGGCCTCCCCTGCCGGAATTTCGTCCAGCAGCAGGAGGCCAGACTCGTGTCTGTGGCAGCAGCATCCATTTTGTGATGCCAGGGCTCTGGAGAGAAGTTACCGGGTTAGTCAGAGTTAACATGTCTTTCCCTCTAGAAGGGTGGAATGCTACCCCCGCCGCCAGAATTGGCGGGGGGGTAGTATTTCAAGATGTTTGACACCAAACACGACATGTTTAGGTGCAGCCATTCCAAAGTTAGCATTTTACCGCGAGGATATAATGCGCTTAAGAGTATATGGTCAGGCTGCACTACAAACAGCATCAGAGATGGTCTCCGAACGCTGCAGAGGGGCCCTGCTCATGCAGGGGCACCCTCTCACATAGGAACCATGCACTCTGCCTTTAGGATTGATAAGGCCTGCCTTAGGAGTGACTTATAGGTTTATATGTGTGTATGTATTTAGTGATATAGGTAACCTATATCACAGTAAGGGGTGCATGCACCACCTTACCCAGGCTGCAGTAGCAGACCTGTGGTGTCAGTTTGGATGGCCTTCCAGGGGTGGCATAATACATGCTGCAGCCCCTGGTAGGCCTCTGAGGTACCTATGCCCTTGGTACATAGTATACCATATACTAGGGACTTATAAGGGCACTCCAGATTCCAATCAGTGATGTGCCTAAGGCACATGGAAACCTTTTTACAGAGAAAGCAGATAGACTGGGGCCCTGAATAGCAGGATCCCAGTCCAACTAAGTCATAAACCAGCAAAACACCATAAAAAAAGTGGGGGCAACCATATAGTCAGATTCCACCTTCCTACATAGGGGGTCTTGCTGGGGCTGGTGTTTCAGGGTTTAGGGCAGTGCAGTGGTGTTCGGGCAGTGTAGGGGGTCGTGCTGGGGCTGGTGTTTCAGGGTTTAGGGCAGTGCAGTGGTGTTCGGGCAGTGTAGGGGGTCGTGCTGGGGGTGGTGTTTCAGGGTTTAGGGCAGTGCAGTGGTGTTCGGGCAGTGTAGGGGGTCGTGCTGGGGGTGGTGTTTCAGGGTTTAGGGCAGTGCAGTGGTGTTCGGGCAGTGTAGGGGGTCATGCTGGGGGTGGTGTTTCAGGGTTTAGGGCAGTGCAGTGGTGTTCGGGCAGTGTAGGTGGTCGTGCTGGGGGTGGTGTTTCAGGGTTTAGGGCAGTGCAGTGGTGTTCGGGCAGTGTAGGGGGTCGTGCTGGGGGTGGTGTTTCAGGGTTTAGGGCAGTGCAGTGGTGTTCGGGCAGTGTAGGGGGTCGTGCAGGGGTGGTGTTTCAGGGTTTAGGGCAGTGCAGTGGTGTTCGGGCAGTGTAGGTGGTCTTGCTGGGGGTGGTGTTTCAGGGTTTAGGGCAGTGCAGTGGTGTTCGGGCAGTGTAGGGGGTCGTGCTGGGGGTGGTGTTTCAGGGTTTAGGGCAGTGCAGTGGTGTTCGGGCAGTGTAGGGGGTCATGCTGGGGGTGGTGTTTCAGGGTTTAGGGCAGTGCAGTGGTGTTCGGGCAGTGTAGGGGGTCGTGCTGGGGGTGGTGTTTCAGGGTTTAGGGCAGTGCAGTGGTGTTCGGGCAGTGTAGGGTGTCGTGCTGAGGGTGGTGTTTCAGGGTTTAGGGCAGTGCAGTGGTGTTCGGGCAGTGTAGGGGGTCGTGCTGGGGGTGGTGTTTCAGGGTTTAGGGCAGTGCAGTGGTGTTCGGGCAGTGTAGGGGGTCGTGCTGGGGGTGGTGTTTCAGGGTTTAGGGCAGTGCAGTGGTGTTCGGGCAGTGTAGGTGGTCTTGCTGGGGGTGGTGTTTCAGGGTTTGGGCAGTGCAGTGGTGTTCGGGCAGTGTAGGGGGTCTTGCTGGGGGTGGTGTTTCAGGGTTTAGGGCAGTGCAGTGGTGTTCGGGCAGTGTAGGGGGTCTTGCTGGGGGTGGTGTTTCAGGGTTTAGGGCAGTGCAGTGGTGTTCGGGCAGTGTAGGGGGTCGTGCTGGGGCTGGTGTTTCAGGGTTTAGGGCAGTGCAGTGGTGTTCGGGCAGTGTAGGGGGTCGTGCTGGGGGTGGTGTTTCAGGGTTTAGGGCAGTGCAGTGGTGTTCGGGCAGTGTAGGGGGTCGTGCTGGGGCTGGTGTTTCAGGGTTTAGGGCAGTGCAGTGGTGTTCGGGCAGTGTAGGGGTCGTGCTGGGGGTGGTGTTTCAGGGTTTAGGGCAGTGCAGTGGTGTTCGGGCAGTGTAGGGGTCTTGCTGGGGGTGGTGTTTCAGGGTTTAGGGCAGTGCAGTGGTGTTCGGGCAGTGTAGGGGGTCTTGCTGGGGGTGGTGTTTCAGGGTTTAGGGCAGTGCAGTGGTGTTCGGGCAGTGTAGGGGGTCGTGCTGGGGGTGGTGTTTCAGGGTTTAGGGCAGTGCAGTGGTGTTCGGGCAGTGTAGGGGGTCGTGCTGGGGGTGGTGTTTCAGGGTTTAGGGCAGTGCAGTGGTGTTCGGGCAGTGTAGGGGGTCTTGCTAGGGGTGGTGTTTCAGGGTTTAGGGCAGTGCAGTGGTGTTCGGGCAGTGTAGGGGGTCGTGCTGGGGGTGGTGTTTCAGGGTTTAGGGCAGTGCAGTGGTGTTCGGGCAGTGTAGGGGGTCGTGCTGGGGGTGGTGTTTCAGGGTTTAGGGCAGTGCAGTGGTGTTCGGGCAGTGTAGGGGGTCGTGCTGGGGGTGGTGTTTCAGGGTTTAGGGCAGTGCAGTGGTGTTCGGGCAGTGTAGGGTGTCTTGCTGGGGGTGGTGTTTCAGGGTTTAGGGCAGTGCAGTGGTGTTCGGGCAGTGTAGGGGGTCTTGCTGGGGGTGGTGTTTCAGGGTTTAGGGCAGTGCAGTGGTGTTCGGGCAGTGTAGGGGGTCTTGCTGGGGGTGGTGTTTCAGGGTTTAGGGCAGTGCAGTGGTGTTCGGGCAGTGTAGGGGGTCGTGCAGGGGGTGGTGTTTCAGGGTTTAGGGCAGTGCAGTGGTGTTCGGGCAGTGTAGGGGGTCGTGCAGGGGTTGGTGTTTCAGGGTTTAGGGCAGTGCAGTGGTGTTCGGGCAGTGTAGGGGGTCGTGCTGGGGGTGGTGTTTCAGGGTTTAGGGCAGTGCAGTGGTGTTCGGGCAGTGTAGGGGGTCCTGCTGGGGCTGGTGTTTCAGGGTTTAGGGCAGTGCAGTGGTGTTCGGGCAGTGTAGGGGGTCGTGCTGGGGCTGGTGTTTCAGGGTTTAGGGCAGTGCAGTGGTGTTCGGGCAGTGTAGGGGGTCGTGCTGGGGCTGGTGTTTCAGGGTTTAGGGCAGTGCAGTGGTGTTCGGGCAGTGTAGGGGGTCTTGCTGGGGCTGGTGTTTCAGGGTTTAGGGCAGTGCAATGGTGTTGGGGCAGTGTAGGGGGTCGTGCTGGGGCTGGTGTTTCAGGGTTTAGGGCAGTGCAGTGGTGTTCGGGCAGTGTAGGGGGTCGTGCTAGGGGTGGTGTTTCAGGGTTTAGGGCAGTGCAGTGGTGTTCGGGCAGTGTAGGGGGTCGTGCTGGGGGTGGTGTTTCAGGGTTTAGGGCAGTGCAGTGGTGTTCGGGCAGTGTAGGGGGTCGTGCTGGGGGTGGTGTTTCAGGGTTTAGGGCAGTGCAGTGGTGTTCGGGCAGTGTAGGGGGTCGTGCTGGGGGTGGTGTTTCAGGGTTTAGGGCAGTGCAGTGGTGTTCGGGCAGTGTAGGGGGTCGTGCTGGGGGTGGTGTTTCAGGGTTTAGGGCAGTGCAGTGGTGTTCGGGCAGTGTAGGGGGTCGTGCTGGGGGTGGTGTTTCAGGGTTTAGGGCAGTGCAGTGGTGTTCGGGCAGTGTAGAGGGTCGTGCTGGGGGTGGTGTTTCAGGGTTTAGGGCAGTGCAGTGGTGTTTGGGCAGTGTAGGGGGTCGTGCAGGGGGTAGTGTTTCAGGGTTTAGGGCAGTGCAGTGGTGTTCGGGCAGTGTAGGGGGTCGTGCTGGGGGTGGTGTTTCAGGGTTTAGGGCAGTGCAGTGGTGTTCGGGCAGTGTAGGGGGTCTTGCTGGGGGTGGTGTTTCAGGGTTTAGGGCAGTGCAGTGGTGTTCGGGCAGTGTAGGGGGTCGTGCTGGGGGTGGTGTTTCAGGGTTTAGGGCAGTGCAGTGGTGTTCGGGCAGTGTAGGGGGTCGTGCTGGGGGTGGTGTTTCAGGGTTTAGGGCAGTGCAGTGGTGTTCGGGCAGTGTAGGGGGTCGTGCTGGGGGTGGTGTTTCAGGGTTTAGGGCAGTGCAGTGGTGTTCGGGCAGTGTAGGGTGTCGTGCTGGGGGTGGTGTTTCAGGGTTTAGGGCAGTGCAGTGGTGTTCGGGCAGTGTAGGGGGTCGTGCAGGGGGTGGTGTTTCAGGGTTTAGGGCAGTGCAGTGGTGTTTGGGCAGTGTAGGGGGTCGTGCTGGGGGTGGTGTTTCAGGGTTTAGGGCAGTGCAGTGGTGTTCGGCCAGTGTAGGTGGTCTTGCTGGGGGTGGTGTTTCAGGGTTTAGGGCAGTGCAGTGGTGTTCGGGCAGTGTAGGCGGTCTTGCTGGGGGTGGTGTTTCAGGGTTTAGGGCAGTGCAGTGGTGTTTGGGCAGTGTAGGGGGTCGTGCAGGGGGTGGTGTTTCAGGGTTTAGGGCAGTGCAGTGGTGTTCGGCCAGTGTAGGTGGTCTTGCTGGGGGTGGTGTTTCAGGGTTTAGGAGTGCAGTGGTGTTCGGGCAGTGTAGGGGGTCGTGCTGGGGGTGGTGTTTCAGGGCAGTGCAGTGGTGTTCCGGCAGTGTAGGGGGTCGTGCAGGGGTGGTGTTTCAGGGTTTAGGGCAGTGCAGTGGTGTTTGGGCAGTGTAGGGGGTCGTGCTGGGGGTGGTGTTTCAGGGTTTAGGGCAGTGCAGTGGTGTTCGAGCAGTGTAGGGTGTCGTGCTGAGGGGTGGTGTTTCAGGGTTTAGGGCAGTGCAGTGGTGTTCGGGCAGTGTAGGGGGTCTGTGCAGGGGGTGGTGTTTCAGGGTTTAGTGCAGTGGTGTTTGGGCAGTGTAGGGGGTCGTGCAGGGGGTGGTGTTTCAGGGTTTAGGGCAGTGCAGTGGTGTTCGGCCAGTGTAGGTGGTCTTGCTGGGGGTGGTGTTTAAGGGTTTAGTGCAGTGGTGTTCGGGCAGTGTAGGGGGTCTTGCTGGGGCTGGTGTTTCAGGGTTTAGGGCAGTGCAGTGGTGTTCGGGTAGTGTAGGGGGTCTTGCTGGGGCTGGTGTTTCAGGGTTTAGGGCAGTGCAGTTGTGTTCGGGCAGTGTAGGGGGTCGTGCTGGGGCTGGTGTTTCAGGGTTTAGGGCAGTGCAGTGGTGTTCGGGCAGTGTAGGGGGTCGTGCTGGGGGTGGTGTTTCAGGGTTTAGGGCAGTGCAGTGGTGTTCGGGCAGTGTAGGGGGTCGTGCTGGGGCTGGTGTTTCAGGGTTTTGGGCAGAGCAGTGGTGTTCGGGCAGTGTAGGGGGTCATGCTGGGGGTGGTGTTTCAGGGTTTAGGGCAGTGCAGCGGTGTTCGGGCAGTGTAGGGGGTCTTGCTGGGGGTGGTGTTTCAGGGTTTAGGGCAGTGGTGTTCGGGCAGTGTAGGGGGTCTTGCTGGGGGTGATGTTTCAGGGTTTAGGGCAGTGCAGTGGTGTTCGGGCAGTGTAGGGGGTCTTGCTGGGGGTAGTGTTTCAGGGTTTAGGGCAGTGCAGTAGTGTTCGTGCAGTGTAGGGGGTTGTGCTGGGGGTGGTGTTTCAGGGTTTAGGGCAGTGCAGTGGTGTTCGGGCAGTGTAGGGGGTCGTGCAGGGGGGATGTTTCAGGGTTTAGGGCAGTGCAGTGGTGTTTGGGCAGTGTAGGGGGTCGTGTTGGGGGTGGTGTTTCAGGGTTTAGGGCAGTGCAGTGGTGTTCGTGCAGTGTAGGGGGTCGTGCAGGGGGTGGTGTTTCAGGGTTTAGGGCAGTGCAGTGGTGTTCGGGCAGTGTAGGGGGTAGTGCTGGGGCTGGTGTTTCAGGGTTTAGGGCAGTGCAGTGGTGTTCGGGCAGTGTAGGGGGTCTTGCTGGGAGTGGTGTTTCAGGGTTTAGGGCAGTGGTGTTCGGGCAGTGTAGGGGGTCTTGCTGGGGGTGATGTTTCAGGGTTTAGGGCAGTGCAGTGGTGTTCGGGCAGTGTAGGGGTCTTGCTGGGGGTAGTGTTTCAGGGTTTAGGGCAGTGCAGTGGTGTTTGTGCAGTGTAGGGGTCATGCTGGGGATGGTGTTTCAGGGTTTAGGGCAGTGCAGAAGTGTTCGGGCAGTGTAGGGGGTCGTGCAGGGGGTGGTGTTTCAGGGTTTAGGGCAGTGCAGTGGTGTTCGGGCAGTGTAGGGGGTCGTGCTGGGGGTGGTGTTTCAGGGTTTAGGGCAGTGCAGTGGTGTTCAGGCAGTGTAGGGGGTCGTGCTGGGGGTGGTGTTTCAGGGTTTAGGGCAGTGCAGTGGTGTTCAGGCAGTGTAGGGGGTCGTGCTGAGGCTGGTGTTTCACGGTTTAGGGCAGTGCAGTGGTGTTCGGGCAGTGTAGGCGGTCGTGCTGGGGCTGGTGTTTCAGGGTTTAGGGCAGTGCAGTGGTGTTCGGGCAGTGTAGGCGGTCGTGCTGGGGCTGGTGTTTCAGGGTTTAGGGCAGTGCAGTGGTGTTCGGGCAGTGTAGGGGGTCGTGCTGGGGCTGGTGTTTCAGGGTTTAGGGCAGTGCAGTGGTGCTCGGGCAGTGTAGGGGGTCGTGCTGGGGGTGGTGTTTCAGGGTTTAGGGTAGTGCAGTGGTGTTCGGGCAGTGTAGGGGGTCGTGCTGGGGCTGGTGTTTCAAGGTTTAGGGCAGTGCAGTGGTGTTCGGGCATTGTAGGGGGTCGTGCTGGGGCTGGTGTTTCAGGGTTTTGGACAGAGCAGTGGTGTTCGGGCAGTGTAGGGGGTCGTGCTGGGGGTGGTGTTTCAGGGTTTAGGGCAGTGCAGTGGTGTTCGGGTAGTGTAGGGGGTCGTGCTGGGGGTGGTGTTTCAGGGTTTAGAGCAGTGGTGTTCGGGCAGTGTAGGGGGTCTTGCTGGGGGTGATGTTTCAGGGTTTAGGGCAGTGCAGTGGTGTTCGGGCAGTGTAGGGGTCGTGCTGGGAGTAGTGTTTCAGGGTTTAGGGCAGTGCAGTGGTGTTCGGGCAGTGTAGGGTTCGTGAAGGGGTGGTGTTTCAGGGTTTAGGGCAGTGCAGTGGTGTTCGGGCAGTGTAGGGGGTCGTGCTAGGGGTGGTGTTTCAGGGTTTAGGGTAGTGCAGTGGTGTTCGGGCAGTGCAGGGGGTCGTGCAGGGGCTGGTGTTTCAGGGTTTAGTGCAGTGGTGTTCGGGCAGTGTAGGGGGTTGTGCTGGGAGTAGTGTTTTAGGGTTTAGGGTAGTGCAGTGGTGCTTGTGTAGGGGGTCGTGCTCGGGGTAGTGTTTTAGGGTTTAGGGTAGTGCAGTGGTGTTTGTGTAGTGTAGGGGGTCATGTTTTAGGGTAATGCAGTGGTGTTTGGGTAGTGTAGGGGGTCGTGCTGGGGGTAGTGTTTTAGGGTAGTGCAGTGGTGTTTGTGTAGTGTAGGGGTCGTGCTGGGGGTATTGTTTTAGGATTTAGGGTAGTGCAGTGGTGCTTGTGTAGTGTAGGGGTCGTGCTGGGGGTAGTGTTTTAGGGTTTAGGGTAGTGCAGTGGTGTTTGTGTAGTGTAGGGGGTCGTGCTGGGGGTAGTGTTTTAGGGTTTAGGATAGTGCAGTGGTGCTCGTGTAGTGTAGGGGGTCGTGCTGGGGGTAGTGTTTTAGGGTTTAGGGTAGTGCAGTGGTGTTTTTGTAGTGTAGGGGGTCATGTTTTAAGATGCAACGCTCCAATACCTGACCAGTCTGCACTACATAAAACTGCAAAAAACTAAAAATAAAAAGTGTTTTGCACACTTTTGTCATTGGGCTATATGTGGGCTACATCTGGGTAATATTTGTGCTACATTTGGGCTCTTTTTTCACTGGTGGCCATCTTGGAAGACTTCTTTGTTATGAAGTTTCCTAATTTCCTCATTTACTGCAGTCTCCTCAGTAGGAAATGCTTTCAGTTTTTACTTTGATTCCATCAAGAAGGCATTCAGATGTGTCTCACATTTGCCATAAATTCAGAATGTTAGCACTCTAGTTGCTCATTAGATCACTGTAGTAAAGCTACTGCTCACCAAGGAGTTAACTGGAAGTCTGCTGCTGGTATTGAAAGTGATTGTTTCAGTCTGCATGTCAGAATTTTCTAATGAAATAGAAGAGGATTTGAGATCTCACTTAAAACAGCCCTAATTTTTCTTTCTGCAGCACTAACCATAATTTCTATTTCAAAAAGAACCCCCTCATTTTGTTCCTTTTTAAATTAAATGTTTTAAGTGTTACCGGTTTATTCCAATCAAGATGGCTTCAGGTGTGCCATACTTTTGTCATAAGTAAGGCTGTTAGCGCTCTAGTTGTTCTTTAGAACACTCTGGGAAGCTGCAGTAGAACACAAAGGCATCAACTGGCAGGCTGCTCCTGTTGAAATATAACAGGAAGATATTTGAGATCACACTTGAAACATGTCCTAATTTTTCTTTCTACAGCACTAACCATAATTTCTATGACAAAATGAACCCCCTCATTTTGTTCCTTTTTAAATTAAATGTTTTAAGTGTTACCAGTTTATTCCAATCAAGATGGCTTCAGGTGTGCCATACTTTTGTCATAAGTAAGACTGTTAGCGCTCTAGTTGTTCTTTAGAACACTCTGGGAAGCTGCAGTAGAACACAAAGGCATCAACTGACAGTCTCTGCCCTTGTTGGATGTACATGTTTTACTGAGAATGTCAGACTTCATTCTCACATGACTGAGAAAGATAATGTGAATTTACAGAAAATATGCTCTCATTTTAGCTTCTGGGGCACCTTCCAAAACTGTATGGGACAAGCATGTGAAAATAGTTTTCTCTCAAACATGATTCATGATATCCCAGCAGAAGGTTTTTCACAGGGTAAAATCACCTTAGAACACACCACAATTCCTGAAATTAGTATGGTACCATCAACAAATGAATTCTAATGTAACTAAAGTTTGTTATCACCCTTTATAGTTCTCCTTTTGGTAACCCTCAAAATCTTCGATTCACTACAATGCATTTCAATGGGGTACTATCATTTATATTGGTCCCAAGATGGCTGCCAGCAATTCCAGGATGAAGTGCTGACAGCCAATCAGATCTCACGTTGACATGTGTGGTTAGGCTCCGCCCAGATATATATGTGTTTTACTTTTGATTTTCTCAGCAACTACTGAACGGATTTACACCATTTAACAAAAGGGTTCTTTCTGAACCAAGAACTACCTCTTTGCCAAATTTGGTGTAATTCCGTTCAGCAGTTCGAGCTGTAGCCTTGCATAAAGTTTCCTATGGGAAATTGATTTTTGACTCTTATTTTTAATTTCTCCGCAACTACTGAGCGGATTTACACCATTTAACAAAAGGGTTCTTTCTGAACCAAGAACTACCTCTTTGCCAAATTTGGTGTAATTCCGTTCAGCAGTTCGAGCTGTAGCCGTGTCTAAAGTTTCCTATGGGAAAATGAATGGGGAAAACACGTTTTGGGACCCCCCTTTTTCTCGGCCCCCGCTTGACGAATCACCCCGAGACTTTCAGGGTAGGAGCGGACCGGAGCGGGCCATAAAGTTTGAAAATTTCGCGAAGATACGTCAACCGGCAAGACAGTTATTTCAAATAGAATGTCGCGGATTTCCTATGGAAAATAGGTCCTAACTATAACTATCTACTGGCGACGCCAGTAGATAATATATATATACATATATATATATATATATATGAAACATAACAGATATCCATGCAATATTACAGAGAAGATGTGGTCTAAAGGTCAGAGTTGCCAACTTTTGAACTGGGATACCAGGTTTGAGGCCCGACATTGACTCAACATCCTGTGATTCTGGGCAAATCATTTAATTTCCTGTTGCAAAAAAGCACATATAATGTATTTGACATTGTGTAATGTAATCCGGTGCTTTTGTAAAGCGCTCCAATTACTTTGGGCTGAGTTTGCGTTATATAAAAAACTGCAAAAAAGAAAAGAAAGTAGTTCAATGTTAGCATTGATGCTACTCGTGTCACGAGTCCACAAATTGATGTTATATGAGTCACCGGAACCCTGAGAGATTAAGACTTAATTATGGAGTTAAGAATCATCCTCGACACAGTGCAAAAACGTATCCTGTCTGCAGTAGAGAGAGATTGTTGAAGGTGTTCCCTATAAGGTGCAGCTAACAACAGGTACTGATTACAATTAGAATGTATATGTTATTTCTACTTTTAATGAATAGATTGTTGATAAAACATCTAGGTCAGGGCTGTTGGGATTATGCAATTTTGTGTCTGCAGTATTAACCTTATAATTATAGATATACTGCTCTTCATTATTTGGAGGATAATTTGCAGAGTTCAACAAAAAATGTTTTGTTTTCTTAGGTCAAATGGATGAAAATGATAGAGGACGTGGCACATAACGCAGTATAAATTTGCCTTTCCTTGAACTTAATTTAGAAAAAGCCTCCCACTTACTTTCATCCTTCATTGTTTCATAATCATATTGGGCCTGACAATGGGTAAAGCTCCACAAAGTTGTTTGGGACTGTCTTTATGATGATGAAATCCATAATTCACAGGGACCCATGAAATATTTTCTATATTCCATGGCTCCCTGTTCTTCTAGAATTCCACTCACCCTTAAGCATGCCAGAAAAATATTTTAGTTATTCAGTTGCAACCTCGTTAGTTAGACATACTTGTCTGTATCAGGAGGATTTGTTAATTTCACCCTTTACCAAATAGAAACAAGGACTTGTCTCTTTCAAGAGTCTTCTATATATACTTTCTTTGATGTTAACATATTGGAACCCAAAATCATTTTTAATGTTTAAAAATGCTCTGAAATCATTGTTTACAAAATTCTTGCAGTGTACACCTTAATACAAAAAATGCGTGTTTTAGCAGGTGGAAGATTGTTTAGAAAGTAGTATCATGTTTTGAGGCACACTGTTTGGGATTTTGGAGTTATTGATAGTTAAAGTTATCATTTGGAAACATGGAAAGAACATGTAAAAAGTAACCATGAAACTGATTAGAAGCCTTAAACTGTTCTAATACACAATCTAAACTATTATATATAAAGCCAACACATTTATAGCAAAGAGGATTATTTTATATTTAAGTTGGACTGGGGCATTTTAGTTCATGAGTTTAGATAATTACTAAGAAATTCAGCAGGCACTATTGGGTGCACTATTAAAGGAAATCCCATACATTGAATTTTTACAAAAATACGATTTGAGTGGCATTAAGCACTGAAATAACATAGACCCAACCCGGGCAAATTTTATTGATTTTTATCACACCATTGCCTTTGTCTCCATTGTTTTTTGAAAACCACTTAACAATATTTTTGATTTCAAAGATTAATCGCCAGTCCTGATTTTCGAAAAATTCTGGATCACTTTTGTGTTTTCTTTTTTTTTTGTCCACCTTTTGCCTGTGTATGTTTCACTTAACAATGCTAAGCACTAAATGTTTACTCACAATATTCATTTGCTCTTGAAACTAACTCAGTAAATCTAAAAGGAATTTCAGGTTTATCAGTTTACAGAATATACCAGTGTGAGAATTTACCTAGAGATGAATAATCATGGGAGAAGAAAATACAGAGGACAACATAGTCCGAAAACAACACCTTCAAGCACTAAACTTCTTAGAACGGAATAACATTTGCTAGCACAGCTAAAACACAAAGAACCACTATGGAAATACAAGATATCGGCGAAACAGAGACCATGAATGAGGAAATAGGAGAGATCTCAGGAGTTGCCTTGCAGTGAATAACTACACATAAATTTCCAAAAAAGAGAAACTGCATTTAGTGGATTTATCTAAAGGAACTGTAATGAAACAATAGAAGAAATTATGGATTTGTTCCTAAGGGCAATAGACACAGGCTATTGACGTACAGTAAAAATCCTACATTGAAAATGTGAAGCAGCAGGAATACATTTAGGGTGTAAAAATATCCAAATATGTAAGAACGTACAATAAAATAATTCAATCTTAAATCAAGCAGACTGGGACTTAATAATGCATTCAGTTCAAAAGATTTGCAGGCATATAGCGCAATCTCATAGCACATGAATTTTCATTGTGCCTCAAGTGCACATCTTCCTCCCATCTCAGATTTGAGTAAAAGTTTAATTGCCAATATCCAATTTCTTCACGAAAGTGATGCATCAACAATCAATCAATCAGGTTACTTGTAAAGCACAACTATTCTCCTTTATGGGTCTCAAGGCGCTGGGGGGAGGAAACAGCTGGTCCACTGGAGGTGCTATGGTTCAGTCGATGAGCCAGATCTTAAGGTCCTTCCTGAATTGAGGCAGGGACTGTGATTGCCTGAGGTGGAGAGGCAGGGTGTTCCAGGTCTTTGCTGCAAGGTTGGAGAAGGATATTCCTCTAGCGGTGGTCTTGTGGATACGTGGGATGTTAGCCAGGACCAGTTAGGTGGAGGGGAGGTCTCTGGTGGGTGGTTAAGGTATGCAGGTCCCAAGCTGCTGATGAATGCTCAGGGACCGTTTTTCTGGACTTGGTGGGGATCCACTTGAAGATCTTTCGGAGCAGGCGTAGCGTGTGAAAAGCATGATGATGAAACAGCATTGATCTGGCGGTTCATGGTGAGCGAGGAGTCCAGGATGATGCCTAGGTTTCATGCATGGTCTATGGGTGTGTGGGGGTTCCAAGTGCAGCGGGCCACAGGAGTCATCCCAGGCAGAGGGGGTGGAGCCCATGATGAGGACTTTGGTCTTCTCTGAGTTGAGCTTGAGGCAGCTGTTCTTCCTCCAGGTGGCGACAGCTTTCATCCCGTCGTGCAAGTTGGTCTTGGCGACTGTGTGTTCATTGGTGAGGGAGAGAATCAGCTGGATGTTGTGGGTGTAGGAGACAATGTTGAGTCCGTGGTTCCTGACTGTGGCCATGTAGATGTTGAAGAGAGAGGGGCTCAGGTAGGAGCCCTAAGGCATACCGCAACTGATCTCTGTGGGTTCGGAGAGGAACGGTGGTAGTCTGACTCTCTGTGTTAGGCCGTTGAGAAAGAAATTGATCTATTCCAGGGCTTTGTCGTGGATGCCGGTTTCGTAGAGTCTTGTGCATAGGGTGCGGTGAGAGACATATCGAAGGCGGGCGAAAGGTCCAGGAGGACGAGGGCTGCAGTTTCACCCCGGTTGAGGAGCGTGCGAACGTCATCTGTGGCGGCGAGGAGGGTGGTCTGGGTGCTGTGGTTGCTTTGGAAGCCGGATTGGGAGCGGTCCAGGATGTGATTTTGTTCGATGAACTCTGTGTGTTTCCAGTCTTCCAGGAACGTGGCAGAGGTGACGGAGCAGTTGATGGTGCAGCAGAAATCGGGGGCGATGGTGGTGCCGGCTCAGTTAAAGATGTGGTGGAGGCAGGGGTCCGATGGTGCTCCGGAGTGGATGCTCTTCATGATCTTGAAGGTGTCATCCGCAGTGAGGGGAGTCCAGCTGAAGAGGGTGTGCTGAGGTCTGGTGTCGGGTGCAGTTGGGGTGGGAGGGTTCTGGGTTTCAAAGCTGTTGATGCTGACTATATCTCCTTATTTTTGCGGTGGAAGAAGGTTTTGGGAGGGAGGGGTGTCTGTATTTGTGCTGGATCTGAATAATTCTTTGACCACAGCTAGAGTTCTTTACTGTTGAGTGCACTGGCATTGATCCTTTCCTGTAGGGCCACTTTTTTTGATGTTCTGATGAGATGGCGGTATGCGGTGATGGCAGTTTTGAAGGCTGAGTGGTCTTCCGGTGTTTTGCTGCTCCTCCATCTATTCTCGAGCCATCTACAGGTACGTCTGAATTAGTGAAGGGCGGGAGAGAACCAGCTGGCTTTCTTGGGCTGCCTCTTGCCTGAGTCTTTCTTCAGGGGAGCCAGGGTGTCAGCACAGTTGGAGATCCATCGGTGGAGGCTGCGTGCTGAGGTGGTGGCATCCGTGGATGTCGGTGGGGGGGTTGCTGAGGCAAGTGGTGAGCTGTCCTTCGGTGACCTTGTTCCAACATCTGTGAGGGCATCGGTGGGGTTTGGTGAAGGAGAAGTGGATGCAGCGGTGGTCGGTCCACAGGAGCTCAGTGGTGTGGCTGAAGGTGATGTTGTAATTGGCGGAGAAGATTGGGTTGAGCGTGTGTCCGGCTGAGTGGGTTGGGGAGGTGACCCATTGTTTGAGTCCAACGGTGGTGAGGTTCTCTAGCAGAGATGAGGTGTTTTTGTTGTTGTAGTTGTCCAGATGGAAGTTGAGTTCGCTGAGGAGAATGTAGTCTGTAGAGGTGAGAGCCTGGGGTGCAATAAAGTCGATAATGGAATTGCTGAAGGGTGGGCAAGGTCTAGGGGGCTTGTAGATGAGGGTGCCCCAGAGGGTGGTGTTTGGCTTGGTCTGGACCTGGAAGTGGAGGTGCTCCATGTTGGTGAAGTGGTCGTCCATGTGGGTGGTGAGGCGGAGGGTGCTTTTGTGTACGATGGCGATGCATCTCCCTGGTTTATTGATGCGGTCCTTGTGGATGAACTTGTAGCCGCCCGGGATAGTGGTGGCGATGTCCGGGGCTGAAGTGGAGTTCATCCAGGTTTATGTGAGGAAGGTGATGTCAGGGTCGACGGCTTCGAGCAGGTGCCAGATCTCTACAGTGTGTTTGTGGAGGGAGTGTATGTTGAGCAGGATGCAGTTGAGGCGGTTGGGTCCCTAATCTGGTGGTCTTGTGGTGGGGGGGGGTGTTGTGTGGTGGCAATTGAAGGTGCAGCTGCAGTTCCGGCAGGAAAGCGGGCCCAGGGTGTTGTTCGACGATGCTTGGCGGCAGGCAGTGTGGCATCTGGTGTTGAGGGTGTGGAGGGTGCTGGCATTGTAGCAGTGGATGGTCTGAGAACCAGGGTCCGTGGTGCTGGGTGAAGTCCGGGTGTGGACAGGTGCAGACGGGCTTGCCTTTGGCATGCCTACAGTGTGCCATCAGCGTGGCCGCACTGCAGCCACCATAAGTAGTGTGAGGGAGAGGGCTGGACAGCTGGGAGGCGGGGAAGCGGGAATGGCACTGGAGGGGGGCGGACTGCAGGGGCGAGCAGTGGCAGGGGCACAGGGAAAAATGGCGCAAAAAAGAGGTAAGAGAGAAGAAGCTAAAAAAGAGAAGAAAAAGTGAAAAGTAGAAGAGAAACAAAAAAGATAAGGATAAAGGAAAAAATGATAAGAAGGCAGAGAGACAGAGAGCAGAGCAGCAACAGAGCAGAGAAGCTCCCCACTGGACCACCAGGGATGAGGCACAGGTGGGTGCCTCGAACTCTGACCAGCAAGGGTCAGAGGCAGCAGCTACTTCGGAGGAGCTGCGTGGGAAGTGAAGCACCTCACTGACAAGGTCAATGAGATTGCTCCTTTCACCGCGCAGCAGGCACCATAAGTATTCTGAGGGGGAGGGTTGGACAGCTGGGAGGCGGGGAAGCGGGATTGGCGCTAGAGGAGGGGGCGAGGCCACAAAGGCAAGCAGTGGCACAGGGAAAAAAGGTTAAAAAAAAGGCAAGAGAGCAGATGCAGAAAAAGTGAAAAGTGGAAGCCAAACAAAGAAGAGAAGGCTGTGGCTGATAATAAAAGACATGTTTGATTCGAATGTAAATTGTGGAAAGGGGAGGCCTCAGTCGTCAATCATTGATGCTGGGCCTGATGCTTGACAAGCAGGAGCGCTTGAAGCCTATTCAGCTCTGTTTCCTGTTCTGCCTGCTTTCCACTCCTGTGTATTTCCTGTGCAGCAATGTCGATTGTTCAGTCCACACAGAACTGAAGCAAGATCTCACAGCCCATAAACAGCAGCAGGATTGTCCCATTTTACTCCTGCTTCTTGTAGGGCTCTCATTGTACAGCTCTCATTGGTGCCCTTTAGTGTCCCCAAAGCTGTCTCCTACCACCACCTTGTCTAGTGACACTGTTGACTTTTACATCCTATTAGTAACTTAGACCTCAACTTCCAGCTCACGTTTCATTGCATTGGCTTGGCAAGGGCTGGCTCGCTAGTTCCATGCTGGGAATACAAACTTTTCCAGCATTCGCGACAAGAATTTTAGATTCTATTAAGGACACGGAGGCGAGGATTATGCTTCTCAAGTTCTTTACTACTCAAATAGCAGCCAATGGAAAAACAGTAAACATTGTAAAACACTACATATCCCATGAGGCTTTGAACCACGCCTCCTTCATTAACTAATCAAACATGTCCATAGTATACAAAATAGCGAGGCACCATCTTGACTACCTCTTTCTTTGCAATAAGCAGTCTCAAGTGTTCAGTAAACAAAAGCAACAGTTCTGGCTCTCAACGGAGAGCAGGTCCCAGATGAGACAACTATCCTCCCAGAGCGAAGACTTCCTTGTCACGAGGAATTGCAGATTCAGCTCTGTTTGGAATCCGTTCCTGAAATCAGAAACAAGTTTGAAAATACGGAACCAAAAAGTCATTTGGTATCGCATGGTGGGAACCGACATACATCTTATGCATCATAAGACAACATGACGGTTGTAAATCTTACCTGTCCAAACGGGTGGGATAATCCTCGCCTCCGTGTCCTTAATAGAATCTCAAATTCTTGTCGGGAATGCTCAAAAATTTTGTATTCTATGGCAGGACCAGAGGCTCAGATTATGCTGGTTCAAAGCTGACCAACAACAACAGAAGAAACATGAGCAATGGGTTTATAATAAAATATTTTAAACATTGAATCTGAAGACCAATCTGCAGCTTTCAAAATGTCTTCTAGACGAGAGCCCATAATAAAGGCTTTAGAGGCCATAGCGCCTCTTGTGGAATGCGCACCATACACAGAAATATCTATACCATCTTCAGCCATCACCCACCTGACCCAACATGCCAGAGTGGCCGCTGAGACTGGGCGAAATGGTTTCTGGATTGCCAAGAGTAACTGACCAAGAGGGTCCAACCTGTGAGTGGAAGTGCGTTCTTCATACACTTTTAAGCATTTCAAAACACATAATTTCTCATTATGAGGAAAGCGGGATACTCAACCGAACGAGACATCGTTTTAGTCCTTCTAGAGATAATGAAAGAAACACCTCGGGGAGAAAAAACCCTTCCTGCCAAATCTAAAGCATGAACATCAGACACTCTACGACAGGAAATGAGGCACAACAACATCGTGAGTTTCGCAGATATTTGCTTTAAAGATAAATCTTTATTGTCCGGCCACGATTCTAACAAAGAAAGAACTTTAGATACATCCCACAATGTAGTATATCTGGGTCGTGGCGGACGAACGACTCTGATGCCCTTTAACAACTTACAAACTAATGGGTGCATTCCCACTGGTTTTCCATCAATGTGGTTATGTCCGGCCGAAAAAGCCGACCTGAAATTATTTACTGACCTGTAGGACAGACCTGATTCAGCACATTCAGACAAAAAAGTTAGAATTTCCTTCAAATCAGATCCCACAGGATCCACCTGTTGTTGAAGGCACCAACCCATCCATCGCTTCCAGGATGCAGAATATCACTTGCGGGTGGATGGAGCCCAAGCCTGTTGTATAAACTCGGCAGCCGCCGATGAAAGGACCTCAATTTGTTCATGTCTCCGGAGAGTGTCCAAACCATGAGGGTTAACTGATTCTGGAGGACCAGAGGATGTGGGGATCCCACTGGGTCCTGGAGCAGCATCGGGAACACAGGTAGTTGGACTGGCAGGTCCACTGACAATTCCAATAGAGTCGGAAACCACGATTGTGTCTTCCATAAAGGTGTGACTAATACTAATGATGTTGCCTGTCGGCGTACCTGAGCTGCTACTCTCGGATTCAACGGGAAGGGGGGAAAGGCATAATTCCTCTGGGAGCTCCAGTGATGGAGAAACGCGTCCGTCCCCAACACCATCGGATCCGGTCTCCAGCTGTAGAAGTGGGGAAGCTGAGCAAAGAGGCGAGAGGCAAAGAGATCTATCAGGCAGGGGCCTCGAATACCCATGATCTCTAGAAACACAGAAGGATGGAGTCTCCAGTTGCTGAAATCCCTCAGAAACCTGGAGTTCCAGTCCGTCACCTGATTGCTCTTGCCGGGAATGTATTCTGCCACAATCCTGATCGTCTGTGCCAGGCAGAAGTGCCAAAACTCCCTTGCGATGTTGGCCAGAAGATGAGATTTCGTCCCTCATAGGCGATTTATATAGCGCACCGCTGACACATTGTCCATCCTCAGGAGGATGCAACAATTGCTCTTCAATGGGGAGATCGACCTGACGGCAAACGATCCGGCTAACAACTCTAGACAGTTGATGTGTAATTTTAACTCTTCTGCGGACCACCGACCGCCAGTGGCATAATCTCCGCATCTTGCGCCCCAGCCCCAATGACTGGCATCCGAGAGAGGCTCCGAAAATGGCCTTGCCGTTCCAGGCTTCCATATGAGCTAGCCACCATTGCAGCTCCTCTTGCACGTCTAGAGACAGAGAGATCAAATGATCGTATGAGAACCTTTTCTGTAGATAGTGAATCTTGAGGCGTTGTAGCGTCCTGTAATGGAGAGGCCCTGGGAAGATAGCTTGAATCGAGGACGCAAGGAGACCCACAATCCTCGCCAGGGAACTCAAGGAGACCATCTGCTTCGACAGAGTCGTTCGTTTCTCCCTCTTTATGGATTTGATCTTGGGCGTTGGGAGGAGCAACTGGGCAGTCACCGAGTCGATTTGAAAACCTAGGAAGTCTACTTGTTGAGACGGGATAGTCATGGATTTTTGGTATTGATCACAAAACCCAAATCCTGTAACAGAGAGATCGTCCATTGTATGTGAGTGCATAACAGTGTGGGGTTCTGGGCTAGGAGAAGCATGTCGTCCAGATAAACGATCATGCGGATGCCCATCTCTCAAAGCCACGTGGTCACTGGCTTCAGCAGTTTGTTAAAGACTCACGCTGCTGAGGAGAGGCCGAAGGGAAGGGACAGGTAACGGAACCATTGCTCCCTTCCACTGAAATTGGAGATATTTCTGATGGGAGGGGCAAATGGGGATCGTTAGGTAAGCGTCCTTCAGGTCCAAGAGGATCATCCAATCCCTTTCGAGTAACAAATCCCTTAAAAGATGGATTCCTTACATCTTGAAATGTCTGTAGACAACAAAAGGATTGAACTCCCTGACATTTAGCACTAATCTCTGTCCTCCTCCCTTCTTTTGTACCAAGAAGACTTTGCTGCAAAAACCTTCAGGAATGAAGGGTCCCACAGCAATAGCCTGCTTTGCCAGAAGCTCTTGAAGTTCTGAGTCTATAACAGATTGTTCTTGTAGGGAAAAATGGAGAGGAGTAGGGGGTGTTGCCTGACAAGGAACATCGGTTAGCTCTATTTGATACCCATGTACAGTGTGAATGATCCACGCATCTGATGTGATTTTTGTCCAATTGTACAGAAAATGCATTAGTCTGCCCCCCAGAGGAATCATAGGAAGGAGAGGAGGAATTACCTGAGGACTGGGCATCGTTGTTCCTGTAGCCTCTGTTGATGCCCCTGTTGTACCGGCCCCGGAAACCCCTGGATCTGGTGGGGTAAAATCCAGCCTGGTCTGGTTCCTGGGTGTATCCCCTACGTCTAGGGGGGAAGCCACGCTGGGGACTTTGATGACTGAATCGGCCGGCCGAGCGTCCCCTGCCACGACCAGCCCTGCCAGAGAGGGGATGGAATACCCTCTTGAGAGAGGACTGCGTCTTATCCAGAGATGTAAACGTGATGACAAATTTCGCAATGTCCTTTACAAAACGTTCTCCAAAAAGCTGCCCCTCAGCTAGGGGACCTGGTTCGGCAGAGGCTAGTTCCACGAGCTGTGGATCGATTCGCAGGAGGACTGACTTGCGTCTCTCCGAGGAAAGGGCGCAGTTGGCATTGCCGAGGAGACATATCGCCCTCTGGGTCCAGCCTGCAAGGACCTCCGGGTGGCTAGCTGCCCCGGTCTCTTGCGCCTGAAGTGCCAGATCCAAAATCTTTGCTAACGGGCCAGAGACGTCCAATAATTTGTCCTGACAAGCCCTAAGGGCTAGGTCAATGCCCTTTTCTGGGGTCTTTCTTATATTTCTTTAAGAATGTCTGCATGGCCGTATCTATCTCAGGGGTCAAGGCAGTTTTATTAGCAAGGTCGGGACGGGGGCATTCAGATCTCAGGCGGGCTCGGACCTCCTTATCAAAGCTCCTGCGCAGGTTAGTCTGCATGTACTCCGCCACTGCCGGGGCGGGAGCTTAATCTGAAGAGCGGGGGTGTACAATACTGGAGGGATCAAAGTTGAAAGGAGAAGGTTGGACTGGGGAGAGGGAGTGTTTGCGCTTATTGGCGCGTTTACGTGGGCGCGATTCCTGGGAGGAATCAGTATCTGTATCAGTGTCAGTTGTGGGAACAGGGACGGAGGGGCCCGGGACAGGGGCAGGGACCAAGGGGTTCGTCTGATAATCATGCTCTATGTCTTTCTGTAGCTTGGAATAAACCTGAACGTGAGGCCAAGGGAGACCAGGGGGTTTGGGGGGAGGAATAGGGGAAGGGGTTAGGAGTACCAGTCGGAGGGGTAGGAGTAGCCCCTACTAATTGGTAAAGGCGCAGAGATATAGGCAGTAAGGCAGAGGAAAGGGCCTTATCTAACTTCTGATCTTACTTCTTTTCAATAAGAGTGTCCATACTATCATCATAATAGAAATCTTCATCCTCTGCAGGACCATAAGCAGCCATTCCTCCTCATAGACCTCGCAGTCCAACATTTCTAGTGAATATGTGAATATTCAAAGCCAAATTCCCAGTGGGAAGCCAAATTTTACAACCCCGACCCAGCCGTGAGAAAGGGCGTCAAATGGGAGTCAATGCTGGGACAGTGAGGCCAAGAAAAAAAAAAGGGGGTACCACTCCCTTGAAGACTAGTACTATTGGAGGGTAATTAACTCCCCCTGCCAGAATCAATCAAGGGTTTTCCAAAAATTAATATTGCAGCCAGAGCCAGAAAGCATGGGAAAGGGTTAATGCCAGAAGCGCTGATCAACGCGCTCAAGAAATGAAATATTTTCAGCCCCGGTACCGGCTTGCCTGTCGAGCTGCTTCCTCCTGTTGTGCAAGCCTGGAGTGAGGCGTCTACCAGCGTGCGTGTGGGATGCCTGCAAGCGCGTACCCAGATGCGTGCAGACTCCCGAGAGGCTAGACGCACGCAGCCCGATTGGGCTCCTGTGCGCGACCTCGCTCCCAGAGGGGGGGCCAGACCCAGCCGGTGGCGCGAGGAGCGCGCCGGTACACAGAATGCGCACCGCTCGCAAAAGCGAGTAAAACCGGCACAAAGGAAAAAGGAAAACTACAGGCAGCGCAACACGCACTGAAGAAAAATGATCATTTGAAAACTATCGCGCGCGAAGCGCAGCGCGATCTCTACACCGCAACAAAGCAGCACACAATAGAACCAGAATTCAATTAACAAATACACAGAAAACAGTGACTATATATAATGAAGCAAAGCCTTATCATAGTAATTCATAAGCAAAATAACAAGGCATTTATCTTGACTGTGGAGCAGCAAAGAGCTAGTCAAGATGGTGCTTCGCTATTTTGTATACTATGGACATGTTTGATTGGTTAATGAAGGAGGCGTGGTTCAAAGCCTCATGGGATATGTAGTGTTTTACAATGTTTACTGTTTTTTCATTGGCTGCTATTTGAGTAGTAAAGAAATTGAGAAGCATAATCCTCGCCTCCGGTCCTGCCATAGAATCGGAGTTGCTGCCTTGTATTCGTGGCCTCTACTGTGTTAAAGAGGAAATATGCTGATAGCTCTCAGAACAACATTGTCTCTCTTTGACAGAAGAGAAAAAAGCTCTTTCTGTGTTGCAACAGAGGCTTTGGATTCTGGGTCGACCCCACCATGACCATCTGTGCCAATTGTTCTGATGCGTCTTCTCCTTTGATGTTAGAGTGTCGAGTCCAGCGCAGTGACGTCCTTGAGCTGCCAGCTTCTTCTAAAGGAATCCTTGCTTTGTTTCATTTGTTACTGATTTTACTCATGTCATTTGCTTCCTCTGTGCCTCAACATTTAATGTCTGATCATGGAAATTAGATGAGTCTCTTCAAATTTTGTTCATCTTTGCAATTAAAATAGGCCTAATATTATGATTGTTGTATATTTTCTGTTGTAAACGTTTCCCCTATCATTCTTGTGAGTATTCTTTCTCTATAGTTACGCATTTTGTTGTTTTTATTTTTTTCCATGGCTTTGTGTAACCATTTCATGATTGATTGCTCCATCTCAGTAATCTTGATAAAGCCCCTTGTTTTATAGCGCGCTCAAATCATTTAAATATGTGAATAAAGTGTAGAATGTGATGAATTTCTTGACATTTCAGAGTGAAATAGTAGAGCAGGAAGGTCCCCCAAGATTACAAGTACTGAGTGAGTTTGTGGTTATTCGACCAAGGGTAAATCACAACACCTATTTTGTTATTGTGTGATTGTGTGCGCCTCTTTGTCTCTTCCAATTATCTAATGGACATGGCAGGAATCTCCGCCAAACTCCAGTGCACATGACTGGCTCCCACAGTCACAAATAGGACATGAGAGTCACACAGCCAGAGACTTGCAACACCGGTTGAATGCAACCTGGACAAACCTAAAAGGAAAAGACGCCTGTGATCAATGCTAGACAAATACCCCCTGACAACCTATGTACGACTGACACTTAGTGGCTGAAATAAAAGCGTAAATATCACTGGATGAACCAACCAAGGATTAACTGACTCCACAGAATCTCTAGACGCTGGATGTGGGTTGAGGGTTGGATATTCTGCTACCGCAGCCTGACCGCAAAGAATATTGACAATAGAAGATTAAAATGAGTGCCCATCCCTAGCGCCAACAACAGCATTAGAACAGGGAAGACACAGGCGGGGGTATGTCAAGAATCAAGATATTGAGTTACTAAATATCAACCTGCAACAATATGGATTTTAGACTACTGAGACCAAACCCACAACATGGCATATGCTGTGGCAGCGGACGAGCGCCAAGGCTCCCCACAAGCCCTGCCAGCCGTCCAGCCAGCGCTCGCTGTGGTGCCGGCAAGAGCTAACCATTGCAGTGTTTCCGTGGATGCTGCACGCCCCCTCCCCAGTATTTAAAACGCTGTCTAAGGAATGGGGTGCCTGGGCTAGGAGAAGTGGGCCACATGCCCCCTTCATCGTAAAAAAATCACTTCTGGGGGATGGGGTTCCTGAAGCCTTATATAAAGGCTTACGTAAGGGAGCTGCATAATTCTTTCCAATTTAAAGGGAAGCAGCCATGGGGGACGGGGTCCCCAGAGCCTAAAAAGGGCTTTGGAGAGGGAGGACACATGCCCCCTGTCCAATAAAAATATAATCAGCTACTCCCAGGGCTCTGGCCCACCTTTTTTTTATCGACACAGCGGAACCTCTGCGGTGCTAATAACATCAAGTTTTTGGCCCTCGAGGAGGGGTCCCTCTGGCCTAGGGGGCATGGTATCCCTATCCTTCCCCCTATATGCTTTTTATATCTTTTTTCTAGGATAAGGGACTGATTCAATGAGTCCTAAATTGGTTGCCACCACATCTAAGTTGATCTATTAGATTTGCGGATCCTCCGAGGCACGAGAAATACAATTATTTTGAACCTTAATTTCTCAAATCTACAGCAAAGCACACTTTCTGGACCGAGATCTATCTTTTTGCCAAATTTGATGTAATTCTGTTCTGCCATTTTTGCGGTATCCTATGGAAAATTGCATGGCGAAAATACATTTTGGGACCACCCTTTTTTTCATGGCCCCCGCTTGTCAGATCACCCCAAAACTTTCCAGGAAGAAGCTGAGGTGGGTGAACTTTATTTTGGAAATGCCAGATGTACAAAGCCTTTTTACGTTTGCAAATGACCCGATTCACAGAATCAAGCCATTTGCGAACGCAAAAAGGCATTTTGAACTGGACAAAGGCCAAATTCAATTTGGTAACCTGGTACTGAATCTCAATTTAGGATTGCGATTCATTATTAGGAAGGGGCATGTGTAGGGCGTCCCTTCCCAATAACGAATTGCTGTGGTATGTATGACTGTTTTGTGACTGAAATACGGTTGCAAAACATTCACAATTTACCACCAACTTCAAGTTCGTGGTAACCCATTCTCAAATAAAAAGGGGTCCCCACACCCTTCCACTTTGTAAATGTTTTTAGCAGTCGGAAACGGAGAGTCAGGCGGTTTACGACCACAAAAAAAGGTTTTAGCATGTAGTAACCCTATTTTGCGAGTCGGCAGCCTATTACCGACTAGCAAAATAGGGTTTGTGAGTCAGTATTAGGAAGTGGCATGCCAAGGGAGTCCCGTCCTAATAGCGAGTCACAGGGGAATGCACAAATGTTTTGAGTCTGGAATACGATCGCAAAGCATTCATATTTTACCGACTCTGTGAAGGAGATGGTGACCCCTTCCTAAATGGGAAGGGGTCCTCAATGGACCCCTTCCCCTTTGTGAATGTAGGCGCCAACATTTTTTAAGAGCAGGCAGTGCTCCAACTAGTAGTGGCTGGAGACATTTGAAAGTGGTGGGGCTTAAAAGGTTGGTAAGACTTTTATGTAGTGAGCGACGCGGGTAAGCTTAATGGACAAACGTGGTGTCCAGGCTGAAAACAATGAAAAAAGATTGGCATATGGTGCATTTTAAAGCAAATTAATTTAGTGATAAAACAA
Source organism: Calotriton arnoldi (assembly GCA_963921515.1). Classification (NCBI taxonomy): domain Eukaryota; kingdom Metazoa; phylum Chordata; class Amphibia; order Caudata; family Salamandridae; genus Calotriton; species Calotriton arnoldi. The sequence goes on along the minus strand of CAWUFW010017659.1, from coordinate 223,281 downwards.
GGCTAATAAGGAAGTAGGAACATACAGTTTTGAAATATTAAAGACATAAAAAAATGCCCTATATCTTACTGCATTAATATGTTCAACAGTTACTGTAATGTGGTGCAAATTGTGCAATGTCACATTCGGCCTGTTATATCCCACATAGATGCCCTAATGTAGACCCGTTCATACATGCCCTAAAATGGACGTATTCATATTTACCCTAATATGGTCATATTCGTACTTGCCCTATTATGGTCATGGCCGCATATGCCCAATTATGGTCACAACTGTACATGTCCTAAAATGGTATGATTCCTTATATAGGAATGATCTTTCACCTACATTGGTCCCAGCTAGCACACAACGAGCACTGAGGGCTGAACGTTATCTATCCTGTGGTTTTGAATGCAGCAGAGTTCTTCCAAACACAGGCCCACACTGTACTCATTAATTATGCATGGCTTTCTAAGAATACACCACCGGCATAATATAGATGTACAAAGTTCACCCCTGACGTCTTCCTCATGTCCAATACAAACCATACTGAGGACCGAGACCTTTAGGGTATAAATACACCACATCTTGCCCCGGTAAAACAGAGGGAACTGAGACTTACATGCTGACACACTGACCAGAGACGCTGAGGCTCCCTGCATGCAGTCGCCCAAGCTGACAGTGGTCTGACACAACCCGGACGGGGTGTCCAACTCGAGACCAGGACGGGGTCCCACACTCTCTCTATTCAGGTATGGGGGTTCGACTAAATCCTAGGAGGATTCTTGGCTCTTAGCTTCTAAGACCTACACACATATGCTAGGTACACTCAGGTACATCTAGGTAGGCATCGTAGGAGTACGCACACTTGCATAATGCTTTTATATTCATGTATGTACTCATTATTATCGCAATATGGTAGAACTGTTCTATCCCTTTGCTTTTATCGTACTGCTGATAATATATCTCTGCTATTGTCTGCTGGTTACCGCAGCACATATATTTCACACTAGAATAACAACTGTTCAATAAATACTTATTGAAACGCCTGACAGTTTATTCTGTGTAACTCTCTGAGACAAACCGAATAAGTGAGCACGAGTGACTGAGCGAAAGGTAGTACATTGTTTCCACGATTCTGAGGGAATCAGGGTTGTCATGTTCTAAGGTTGCCAGAAACTAATCTCTACCCGATAAGAGGAGACACTAGTGGCACTGCGAGCTAGCTAATGCAAAACCAGGCTAACATATACGATGGGGGTGCACGGAGTTAGTCTGCCACCAAGCCCGCAGTATATGTTATCCAAACGCACAGGTCCTGCAGGGGTACTATAGGAGCTACACAACATGGCGCCCAATGTTGGTTTGGTACTTATTTAACAGTAGAATCTAAGTAGTTCAGTCGTGCTATTCTCAGAGAACCTACTCACAAAACCCCAGAGACGTCTGGAGTGGGTGGGCACAAAATCCGCCGCAGCTGAGTAGTACGAGAATACTATTTATTGGCTGTTGGTTACTCAAGCTTGAAGGATATTTAGTTCCTACAATTGTGCACTTACACCCTATTTCAAGAACTCTTTAATCTCCCTTCTTCCAATTAGAAATGGTGGAAGAAACAAACACAACAGGGAGAGTTACAACAAACCTCTTTGGTTTAGAAGAAGACCCTGAAGAAGCAATACAAATTGCACCAAATTTCAGAAGGGCAGTCACCATAAAACTTCTAGAACATGGCTTAAGAGCCAGGGGTGGTACAGTAATTTTCGTGATTGAGGCACACGAATCAAATAAAACAGAGGTGTTCTATTCATGGGTTACACTCCCAGCAGTAAATGCAATTACAAATGTATTTCACTACTACCTAGAAGGTGAAACACCAGTGGACTATACTCCTTTTGAGGAAGTAGAGGTTACGCTCACTTACCAGAAGCATAATTACTGGTTTAAAGGCGCCCTACCCCACGTACGAGGAAGAGCAAGATTAGGCCCGCTCGGAGGAGCAGGAGCCACATGGCCCATATTAGCGGCATACACACCGCATCCTGACATTGACACAATGCCACAGCCAGACTTACTCGAACAACATAGAGATTTTAATTAAAATCTACAGAAACCTCACACAATTTGTGATGAGGACTTTAACAGTTCAGCCTGCACCAGCTGCAGCACAAGACACTCCAGTCCAAGGTACAGTTAACAAAATAACTCCACAAACATTACACGCGATAATGGGCAAAATGCCAGCAAAACGCGAACAAATCCCATTCTGGATAGCTCAGAAAATAACTCAGCTTGAAGCAGTATTCCCGAATACTACAATCAGTGATAAACACAGAATTCTAACAATCTGCTTGCCCATGGGTCTGACACCACAAGTAGAGGACTGCACCTCTTGGGGTTCAGGCTTTGCTGCCATATATACCAGAACACATGGTATCCTGTCAATAGCAGTAGTACCTGAAGTATTAAAACAGATACAAAATGAGTACGGAGCAGAGCCTGCCCTTAACTTAGGGATGAAGTTACTAAACAACTTTGAACAGGTCTCAGCCATAATACTAGCTAAAATTAAGGGGGAAGCAGCTTCTGTGGCGATCCGCCAACGCCTAAGGGAGTTCAGTCCAGACGACCAACAACACGAACTACCCAAAATAATTGAAACTGCATATGCAGAACTAGGCAGAGACAGTTTGGGTGGGAAAGCATTAAAACCACAACTGATGGGCAGTCCTGAAAAGGACACTACAAAGCAGACACCAGAAGTGGGAAAATAAAAAACAACAAAAGTCTAAAGACACCAGATCTCAGTCCAGAGGTAGGTCTCCTCAACAGGAGCCCTCTGAAAAGAGGTATAACCCCAGGAATAGGGATAATATTAAAAAACCTGACAGGTATCAGGATACCGATACTCGTTCCTCTCGTTCCTTTCAGGGTTCATCAAGAAACTCCGAGAGGGAAGGACGGTCAAAGGAGCGTACAAAGTCCAGAGACAAGCAACGCGCTGCGGACTATGCACCTAAAGAAGAAGATAAACAAAAATCAAAACCTCAGTTCAAAAAGAAGAAGGTAGCAGGTCTCAAGATCAGACATGCCCAGAATTCTGAGCACACAGCTTCTGAACGGGGAATGGGCTCTGACGATGCTAGACAGCGCAGCAGAAGTAACGATAGCACGCCAGAACCTGAAGGAATTTCTGGTGACAGTGGAGTTGAGTGAGTATATCACGGTGGAAACACCTGATACTCGGGTAAGTGTCCCACATAAGTTACAAGAGATAACGCTCCGGCTGGAGGGGGACAAGCCCAGGAAAGTTAAAGCTCTCTTTTGGAAAAATTTGTCATCCGGTTATGACATTCTATTAGCAGAACAAGACTGGCCGCCAGCATTCGTCATGGAGTGCCCTAGGGGAGAAACGATAATTTTTCAAGCCTTTTCCGACCTCGTTCCCATTCACCTAAAACATGCATATTCGCAGGAGTGGTGGTTGCCCTAGCTCCAGCATTGTACAAAAATCATGCTGGTTGGGATGAGGATTCAACCCACCATGTGATCCCGTTAAAGTTTCCCCAAATGCTCAAAGGCAATACCCTATAAAGCAGGAAGCTAAAAAACAAGTCAGGGAGATTCTAGATCAACTTGAATATCAGGGGGTGATAGAAAGTTGCACTTCACCTATGAACAATCCTTTGTTCCTCGTAGCCAAACCTGACAATACATATTGTCTAGTTTTAGATTACAGACATTTAAACACTTGCACAAAGACATTTGCAGTTCAAAATGCACACAGTGCCGCATTAATGAATAACATTGTGCGGAAAAATACAAAACAACACTTGATATCTCAAATGGATTTTTCTGCCAAAATATAGCGCCTGAAAGCAGGTATCTAACCGCATTCAGTGCGTTAGGGTCTCAACGGCAATTTTGCAGACTCCCCCAAGGGTACAAGAATAGCCTGGGGTTGTTTTCAGCAAGGGTAACAGAGTTACTCCAACATTTGGATGAAGAAGCATTGTCCTATGTGGATGATATTTATCTGACGGACGATGACTTAAAGAGGCACTTGACCAGGGTGAGCGCCATTATTATGGGATTCGCCTCTGTGGGCTATAAATTTAATTTAAAAAAATCCAACATTGCCCACCTCAATGTCCTGTTTGTAGGATACGAACTGTCAAGTGAGGGAAAAAGCCTAGCAGCTAACTTTTTAGAAAAGTGTGCGCTGCTCCAACCTCCAAAATCATTAAAGAATTTACAATCAATTCTGGGATTCCTAAATTTTGGTCGAACATACATTTTGGATTACTCAGAAAGGGTAAAACCTTTCTACGACTTAATAAAACCTGACTTTTCAGTTAGACAATGGACACAGGAACACACAAATATACTGCGTTCCCTACAGGAAGACATGATAGCTTCTAAACATTTACAGACACGCGTAAACGCACAGAACTTAGTGATCCGAGTCATAGCGGGTCAATGCGGGTACACTTATTTAACCTTCAATGAAGGCGAAACAGTACCAATCGCATACAAATCACACCTGTATACAAACGCAGAAATGCATTTCACTTCAACAGAAAAATCCTGACAGCAGTGCAGACCGCTGCAGCAAGAGAAAGATCTCTGGCTCAGGGAAAACGCATAATTGTCGTGACCCCAGTACCAGCTTTAGAAGCTGTTACAAAAGCTAGCATTCCAAATGCTAAAGCCTTACATCCAAGATCGATACAATGGGCAAATTCTCTTACTGCAACGGATGTTGAATACAGATTTGATCCAAGTTTAAAAACACAGGCATTTCTGCAATACGAACAAGAATATCCTCTACCAAATGAAACTTTGCCTCTAGATCAGTATGAATACATTATTTACACTGACGGATCTGCTCAACCAACCATAGGGAGCAAGCAAGCTTACAGCGCAGCGTGTGCGATTGTTAAAGGTCGCATGCACGATGGCAAGTTCCATCCGAGTTGCACTAAAACGCAATCTCTAGGAGACTGCACGGCTCAGTTGGCAGAACTCAAAGCACTTATACTGGCACTTATAAATACGGATCACGAATTCCACACACTTATTGTGTGATTCCTTTTACTGTGTACAGTCGTACAATGAATATCTACATCATTGGGAACAAAACGGGTTCAAAGATGCAAAAGGTGGAACAATTAAGCATAAAATGCTATGGGAACAGGTAGTGGAGTTGAGAAATAAACTACCAAGGGCTCACATGATACATACATTGAGTCATCAGCATGATGGCGTTCACGTTGAAGGGAATTCATAGGCTGATGAAGCCGCAAAGGGGGCTGTTCACACAGCCGCCGTAGCTGCAGTTACTCGTTCAAAGACGAGGGTAGACGGCGAGATAATGGTAGCTGTCAATGCTTCACGCAAAGGCAGCACAGCAGTTCCTAAAAAATTTCCACTCAAATACTCCTACAAGTTAGATGCACAAAACATTCCATATGCTCAGATTCCTGGAGTGGGGGATAGAGTAATACCGAATATGGATCGTAGGCTAGGCTTGATTTTAGCGGCACACAAGGGTTTAGGTTCTGCGCATACAGGCGTTACAGCAACTATTTCTTTATTGAAACAGCGCTACTGGTGGCCAGGGTTAACAAAGCAGACTAAGGACTATGTCTTGAGATGCAACATCTGTCAGCAGATAAAAGGCTCCACCGTAACACGCCCAGCGCAGACACCATTACTAAAATCAGACAAACCTATTGCATGTGTGTATTTGGACCACTGCGGACCCCTACAATCTGATGGGTCCAAGAAATATATCATGGTTGCAGTGGATTCCTGCTCAAGATTCCTATGGGTTTGGCCTCAGCGCCCGGCTGAGGCTCGAACTGTTATAAAAGATTTGTGAGTCTTTATCAGCACATACGCAGTTGGCACGTTACATTCTGACCGTGGTCCGGCGTTTAGCTCTCGGGCTTACAAAGAGGCCATGGAAGGAATGGGCGTAGCATTGCGGTACTCCTCTCCGTACCTTCCAGAGGGAAATTCTGTTGTGTAGAGGAAAAACCGAGTCTTAAAGCAATCTTTAACAGCTAGGGTATTAGGCAAGGGCGGTAGATGGGTCGATCACCTTTATGGGGTACAGCGCGCGCTCAATAATCAGCCAAGAAGCTCTCTAGGAGGTGTCACTCCTTACGAGGTCCTATTTGGGACAAGAATGTGGGTACCTGATCTTGATTGTGAAGGCACAGTGGCGGATGAAAAACCATTTGATATCCATGATCGTTTGGCTGTTTTACAGGATCTAAATGAATCCAGGACACAACAAAGTAACATGTTCCAGAAACAGGCCGCCACTGAAGAAGTCAAGGCAGTAACGGCAAGACCTATCTGGATCCCAAAGATCGGGGATCTGGTCAGAGAGAAGATTGCTGATAAAAAAGAATTTGGGCCATCCTACAGAAAGCCTGTACCGGTCCTAGCAATCCAAGGCACAAGAACTGTACTTCTGCCGCCTCTTGCCGGAAAAATGGAGAAAAGATTTGTCTCAATAGACTTAATCAAACCACACTATGTGGCCGATACTAAACAGTAGGCCTTGTGGACTCCACAGTAGCAGACGCCCTCCTCTCGCTACAATCCAAGAAGTCCAAACAGAAAGACTCATCACGTTTGAAGAGCCACCTGTACGAAATGAAGGACTAAGCAACAATGCTATGGAACTTGTTCCACTTCAACAAGAAATTGATCTTCAAAATGAAAATCAACTTAACAACCAAGTTGCAATCAGACCTAATACAGACATATACGTCAATGTGCCTCGACAAGAGAACACAGCAATTTCAACGAATCCCGATGCAATTCCAACAATTGATCGAACTGCTTCTGGCTATTTCATGAACTTTGATACGTTTTCACTGAATCCAAGTGAGCCGGAAACGACGCCAGCCAAAAAATCACTTCAACAGAAACTCAATGACTTTTTGAACTTTTTAGAAAGACTTACCTGGTGTCACCTTGGATAGAACTATAGTATATCACTGGGATTTTATTTTTCATTTTCTGGCTAGGTTTAATAATAACTTTTAGTATGCTTATTATTGGACGATACCTCCAACCAAGCTCTACAGCCCAAACAGTCAATTTGATTTTAAAACCACACCAGTCTTCACATCGTGAACCAAGAGACTTGTCTTCAGTGAACATCACAGCAGTTCCTATACCGGACGGTATAGTATGGGACAAGATTGATCATGATATATTAGGTCCGACTGAACTTTTAAAGCTAAAACATGTATTTAAAATTTCTTTAAGTGATTTCATTACCTCCAGTACATTTTCTGATGATTGGGACACTGAAACTGTGAATGCTATGATGTCTGATTTAGAAAAAACTGCTGCATTTCCAAACAATTAAATGTTAGAAGGTACTTCAGACTATGATACATTGTACTGCTACCAGCAATATGGTCATCAGTTCTTACACAAATCTATAACACCTAAAAATGTATTTGAATACCACCAGTGGGAACACTGCCCAACACCTCCAAAGGGTAGCTCACAAGCATTTGCACAGAAATTCACATACTTCTCAGGGTTTAACACAACCGACCCAACGTCATTTTATTATAAAATGGAGAAAAAATCAGCTCAGAAAATTATGTTAACAAACACCAAACATATTTACTCTGCATCCTTTCTGAACCGGTTGTCTAAACAGGGTTTCGATCTATGGAAAGACACAATAGAATCCAAATCAATCTGGGGTTCTAGGGACTGGCAAGTCCAGGGAACAGAAGCACTATTTAGAGCATGCATCATTCCGCAGCAGATTTTATTTCTGAATGAAACTGTGCAACAAACAACCTGTCTTGGATTAGCCAAAGGCAAGGAAATGAACACACCGGGGTTTCCAACACCATCGCAGATGGGTGGGGGGCAGCATTCTACTACACATGGGGTGAAATTAGATGACATTTTCCAGTACAACAGATCAGATCCTGATTGGACAGACTGGCTGGTTTGGCCCATTGACACAAACAAATGTCAACAGAGATTTATGAATACAACCAGAGGGTTTAGTATCCACAGGCCAGATCCACGCTATGTACAAAGACAACACCCAGGGGTAGTGACATCGTATAGTGTTGGGAAGTTGTGCCTTGATTGGCTAGAGACCTCAACACTGACAGAAGTGAAGCACCACTTGACCTTACTCACACCTGAAATGGATCTTAGAGATTTTCTACTGGGTCCCAGGAAACGACGTCAGAAACGTTTCATATATGCAGGCCTTTATGCCTACTACAATGAAAACTGGAAAATATCCCAACAAGAGGCCGCAGAAAGAATACGGGAAATAGACCGTATTAACTTAGAAAAAGCATTAGCAGTAGTGGATAATGGGTTAACTACTTTGACCTCCAGGATTTACTCCTTAGGCAACATTGTGTCCTCGGCAATCGACATATTAGAACAAGATCTGGCCTTGTTACAACACGGGCAATCTCAGCTACGTTCTATTATGATGTTAAGCTGGAAGCTGCAATTTTTGCGTGCAGGCTATGTGCCATGGTGTTTTATAAACACCACGTCTCTGTTTTAAGAATACAATCTAAGTGATGAACAGACAGAAATGGCACAAAGGGGAGCCAAATATACAATGCTGCGTATTGAGAAACTGGAAAGGTTACCATTCACTGTAGCCGAATCACCATCAACAGAATGGCTCATTCATGGCCAAATCACTCTGCCGGTCACTACGTTTCAGTTTCAATATTGCCTTGAGCAAAGGCAGGCAGGCAAATATGTAAAAATGGGTAAGGTTTACATCAAGGAAACTTGGGAGTTACCATATAGATACCGATGCCGGAATGGGGATCGAGAAGTGTATCTGAGTGGTACAAACTGCAAGAACGCTTTAAGCGGTTCTCTCATGTGTCAGGATATTTCTCTACACGGAGCCTGCAGCGGTTCAGTGGCGAACTTATCTTGTCACATGTCAGGGACCCCAGCGGCCATGATCACGCCGGTTTTCCAGCTGCTCTTGAATGGTAGTTACTTAATGCTAAATGATCAAGGTTGTTGTGGGATGCTTCCGGGCGTCGCATATCTAATAACTGTTAACTTCAGGGCTACTTGCTGTATGCAAGTATTGTTTCCGCCACTGAACACAGTCGGGGAGGCGCCGTTATGGCCTTCGCTGAATGTTTCTTTTATACAGTTTGATACTCTGAGCAGATTGAAAGCCATGCTTTTACAGCAACCCGTGCCCTTAACCTCCGCTCGAGAAACCTATGAACTTCAAGTTGCAAGGACCTCAACTGAGATGCAGGCACTCATACGTACAAACTGCCCCATTCATTTAGCAGAAATGGTGGGACGTATCTTCAATATGTCTGATACGAGCGGAATTGTACACCTATTTAAGATCATAGGGTCCGGACTGTTAAGCACCTTTCAGACAGTCCTCGGAGTAATCCCAAATTTTATACACTCCATATTGGGAAGCATATTTGGAGGATTCCCGCTCATCCGGTTCCTAATCGCAGGAATCCTGATTGTAATATTGCTGCTACGCAATGGACGGCCCACTTCCCGAGGGAATGGTGAACACGCTCCTGGAGCGGAAATACCGTGAACGCATGGTACAACTTCTGGGCATTTTGTTGCCTGCAAGAACTCAATGCCTCCTGGTTTCTATCATTTAGACCAGTCTAGATAGACTGCATCTTACCTGTGCTTCGATGCCTGTCCTGCCGAGAAGAATGCACGTTGGATCTTTGTCTAAGATTTCCATCAGATGCGCCTCCGGACACGGATGCAATGCTGGACCCCATAAAGGCCCACACTCTGCGTTGTCCTCAGCGGCTTCCGATTCTGATGAATGCATTCCTGGAGAATCCACAGGTGCCGTTTGCTCCTGCTGGGTTAGGCGATTCTTCCACGGGCACCCAGGTAACAACTGCCGCACAAGCTGCCACAGCACCGACTGTTGGCAGTACTACATACCACCTATGTGCGATTGACGTTCTCTGTGAGGCATTGGATTTGTCATCTACAGCAGCTGACACCGATAATATTGAGCTTCCCAGCCAGGACGCGTATTCTTGAATTGGCTCATCGTGTCCTGGGAAAGAATTCGGCTTCTTCACTCGTTTCAAAATAAATTATCTAAATTTGGAACATTTTCTTACATTGACACTTTCGCTTGAGAAAAGCATGGCCTTCTCCTGCTTATGGTGATACAACTTCTATAGAGAGACAACTAACTTTTAAGTGGCAACTAGAAACAGCTGAATTTAAACATTTTTTTTTTAAGCACCAACATTTTTTTAACGATTTTTTAGAACCATGTTTTTACTTGCTTTTAAAAATGTTTTTAAATTGTCCAGATTTTAAGAATTGTCATTTTTATCCAGTTCGGAAGAGGAGTGGGTGTTATATCCCGCATAGATGCCCTAATGTAGACCCGTTCATACATGCCCAAAAATGGACGTATTCATATTTACCCTAACATGGTCATATTCATACTTGCCCTATTATGGTCATGGCCGCATATGCCCAATTATGGTCACAACTGTACATGTCCTATTATGGTATGATTCCTTATATAGGCATGATCTTTCACCTACATTGGTCCCAGCTAGCACACAACGAGCACTGAGGGCTGAACGTTATCTATCCTGTGGTTTTGAATGCAGCAGAGTTCTTCCAAACACAGGCCCACACTGTACTCATTAATTATGCATGGCTTTCTAAGAATACACCACCGGCATAATATAGATGTACAAAGTTCACCCCTGACGTCTTCCTCATGTCCAATACAAACCATACTGAGGACCGAGACTCTTTAGGGTATAAATACACCACATCTTGCCCCGGTAAAACAGAGGGAACTGAAACTTCCATGCTGACACACTGACCAGAGACGCTGAGGCTCCTGCATGCAGTCGCCCAAGCTGACAGTGGTCTGACACAACCCGGACGGGGTGTCCAACTCGAGACCAGGACGGGGTCCCACACTCTCTCTATTCAGGTATGGGGGTTCGACTAAATCCTAGGAGGATTCTTGGCTCTTAGCTTCTAAGACCTACACACATATGCTAGGTACACTCAGGTACATCTAGGTAGGCATCGTAGGAGTACGCACACTTGCATAATGCTTTTATATTCATGTATGTACTCATTATTATCGCAATATGGTAGAACTGTTCTATCCCTTTGCTTTTATCGTACTGCTGATAATATATCTCTGCTATTGTCTGCTGGTTACCGCAGCACATATATTTTACACTAGAATAACAACTGTTCAATAAATACTTATTGAAACGCCCGACTGTTTATTCTGTGTAACTCTCTGAGACAAACCGAATAAGTGAGCACGAGTGACTGAGCGAAAGGTAGTACATTGTTTCCACAATTCTGAGGGAATCAGGGTTGTCATGTTCTAAGGTTGCCAGAAACTAATCTCTACCCGATAAGAGGAGACACTAGTGGCACTGCGAGCTAGCTAATGCAAAACCAGGCTAACATATACGGTGGGGGTGCACGGAGTTAGTCTGCCACCAAGCCCGCAGTATATGTTATCCAAACGCGCAGGTCCTGCAGGGATACTATAGGAGCTACACAACAGGCCTTTTTGTTATAACCAACTTTATTAAGAGTTTCACAGCAGAGACATAGCATTACAAAACATGGACGTCTCGTATACAACAATCCTATAAGACAAGGAAGCATTCTGATTTAGAAGTAATGCATCATATTGACAAACCATAGTAGCGGCACCATTTCCCCCAAACCCGCTCGTGTTTACGAGGACAACCATGGGCCATAAAGGTAGGTTTCTCTTGGTGCGCTCACCAGTCCACCCCTGACACCAGCACTGAATTGTGGGTTTTGCAGGTTGCCTCCAGCTGCACGCCACGCCTCTTTTGGCAACCAGGCAGGGTACTCCCAGAAAGGGGTGTTCTGCCCTCGTGCCTCTAAAATCCTCCACCCGCCCCAATAATACATTACGATGGGTCCACTCTAGGCGGCGCCCCAGGACATTGGGGAGTACGCAACCCACTCCCTCCCAGAAGGGGCACAGCCCTGGGTACTCCCATGCCACGTAGAAGAAATCTGCTGCCGGAAGCGCACAATGCACGCAGGCAGTGTAAGCAGTGAGTAGCAAGTGTTGCAGGTGCTGTGGCGTAAGGTAAGTTGCATGAAGATAGTTGAATTGGACCATGCGCAGTCGCAAGGAGATTGCTAGTTCCCGGGGTGCCATGCATGCCTCCCTCCACTCAGCCTCATCGATGTCTCCCTCCCAGGAGCTCCATTTTTGTCTAGTGCGCTCAATGTCATCCAGAGCTTGTATAACCAATGAGTGGTAGATTAAGGAGATGGCGCCCCTCCCCGGGCATCTGAGGAAAATCTTGGTTTCAAGGGGGTTGTATTCAGGAAGTGGGCCATCTGGGAGAGCCAGCACCTGCAGGGCATGATGCAACTGAAGGAAACAGAAGAACTGGAAGGGACATCAAGGTACCTCCCCTGTAAACGTCCCCGAGGTAGGAGATCCTGATCTGGTCCCAGAGAGCAAACACCTCCAATTTAAAGACCTGCGTGAGCCAAGATGCCCGCCACAAGGGTGTCATCCCAGTGGGGCGTTGGTTCCAGCAGGTAAAGCGAAGAGCAGCTCTCCAGCAGGTGATGGACACCCGAGTGCATTAGGGCAATGCAGAGGAAAGGTGCGCCCCGTAGAGAAGTTCCAACAGACCATCAAGACCCAGTGCGTGGATTTCCAGCCGATAAGCAGGGTCATCCTAGCCCTCAGTGAACCAGTCATAAATAGAAACTAGGTGAGCAGCTAGGTAGTACAGATAAATGTCTGGAGAGCCCAGACCTTTATCGAATGGAGATCTGTGCAGGAGCGAAAAGGCTACCTTGTGCCTACCTCCCGCTCATATAAGAGCAGTAAGTTTAGCGGTCAGGGAACGAAACCATTTGGGGGGAATTAGATGGGGATAGTTTCCCAAGATGTATGAACAGCAAGGTATTATAAAAGTACAATGGTTCTGTCGGGTATAACCACAATATTTCTTATAAATTCAATGTTTTTTATCATTCAGTTTACACGAACAAATTATTTACTACATACTTTGAATGTGAGTACATGAGGCAAGGAACACGTAATAAGAGTGAAGTAATCCGGTTTTGTGGGGAATTCAATATTTAATATAAATTACATCATTTATATTAACCCACATTTTATGTTGCATTCACCGCTGCCAAAATTGTGATCAAGTGACATAGTGTGATAAGTGACACAATAAGTGCGTAATATGTACAAAGTGGTTAAAATATATACAAAATATAAAAGGCCAGAATAAATACAATGACCCTACTACTCTGTACAATTTCAGTGTTTTAAGAGCAGGGACTTGAACTGGACCAAACGGTAGCGTCGACGCTTTCAACCCTATATGTGCGATTTTAAATCGTCACAGCGGGTCTTCATCAGGACTGAAGTAAGAAGAATGGCAGCCTGCAAAATCAGTTAAAACGTGCATTAGCATCATGGTGTGTTCCAAATAGCCATTAACGAAATGATGAGTAAGGTGGTAACGACTCACCTAACAAGAACCAGAGTTATTCCTGGTGGGGCTCAGGTCGTGAATGAACAAGGGCCCATCTGGTGATAATCTAGGGGTAAAGAGGTGAGGGCAGGGATGGAAATGACCACTGATCCGCAAAGAATTATATGAAAGACCCCATAGAGACTAGGGCCGCGCAGGACAAGCAATGCACCACATGTGCGCCATAAACACTAGCTCGTATGTGTTGCAACTAAGAAAACAAGCGCCGTGGTAAACTACATCAACCGCTCAGGTACTAGAGCAGAAACGAAGGCAATAATGGAACCCGACCTCATTTGTCAAACACTCCCTATAAGTCAAGGGGGCCCATAACGAGCCACAAAAACCAATTGGCACTAGTCCGCTCGTATTTTGTAAGCGGAATCGAGGGGGCAATAATAGTAAAACAACCTGGAAGGTCGCGTACCCTATATACACTCAAGCGGCAGTTACGCGCTCGCAAATTGTGCCCGTAACTGTAGAAATCCGGTGGTACAAATCGCATACTTTATGTAAACTAGTGCGGCAGTTACGCGCTCTCAAATAATGCCCAAAACTGTAGAACTGCGGTGATGCAAAGATGGAGACTCACCAAGAATCTTGTGATGAGTCCTATATGGCTAAGAATGACAGCAAATATGAAGAGCGTCTAAAAATGAATGAAATAGCGCCGGTTAATAACGCTCATAAATTAAAGAAATAATGAGTATTCCTAAGTGTAGAGAAGCGTGGCTCACCTTAGTTATTTAGAATGGAATAAAATCCAGAAGGCAGTGGGAACTCCTGCCGTGTAATCGCAACCAGTCGATCTGCAAGAGCGCGTCTGCCGAGCAGAGGATAAGCGTCCACGAGCACGTCAGACAATGACGTGTATCGTGCAGCAGCTAATTGTCTGTATTTCTGGTTGCCAAGCAACTGACAACAAGTAACTATACAACGTAGTGACGACGTCACATGCGTAGAGGGGGGGGGGCAAGTAAGTGGAATGAGGTTCCAAGAAAGCGGGCAGAAGGCCAAGGAAACTGCTGTCACTAGAACGTATTCACTCACGTAATACGAAAAAGACTGCCCGTCAGCTGATAGCGTCCACAAGTACGTCTGGTATTGACGTGTAGCGTAAAACAGCTGAGTGTCTGCATGCCAAGTTGCAGCGCAACAAAAGCAGAGCGCTCACCCACCATAGTGACTACGTGTCAATTTAGGCAAGTGTTTGCATAGAAGGAGGAGAAAACGCCAACATGAGCGAAGGTGTAAATCACAGACCTGGTCAAAGAAGAGATAATCACTACTTATATATCCCAGTTAACACATGAAACAAGTCTAAAGCACATTTAAAGCAGATCATGAAGCATAAAAACGTAATGCATATACTTTACAATACGGTCAAACTGAAAATTGGAATTCATGCAATAGTAATTCACATTACATTTTAACAGCACATTTTAACCTACACCTGAGCAGTAGCTTACATGATTGAATACTTAAATTATACAGATAGATTATTTTTGGTGATCCAGTTTAAAAAATAGTGCATTGGGAATATAGCCAAAATCTGTTTCTAAGCACAAGTATAACATATTGCAAATGAATAAATAGCACAAGTGGCATGCTAAAGCGTGGTAGAGAACCAACAATAAAACATTACAATTGACCCATTTGTCTAGATGTTTCCTCAAATTCATTCAACCCCTCCATTACAGTATTGAGGGAATGTATCCACCTGCATTCTTTTCGATTCAGGGCCACTGAGATGGACCCGCCCCTTGGAGCAGGACAGACTTTCTCAGCCACCCACCATCTTATACTCTCTGGCTGGTGTTGCTGTAATAGGAAATGGTCAACTAATGGGGCCCCCTGTACCTTGCATCTTATGCGGCTCATATGTTGCAATATTCTCGCCTTTACTTTCTGGATGGTCTGACCTACATAAAGTAAATCACAGGGGCAACAGATGACATATATTAAGTTGGTACTGTTACAGTTTGTAAAGTCGGATAACTTATATGTTCTATTGTTGTGTGTAAAGGTGGAGCCCTCCACCGTCAGCGAGCAGGCTTTACAGTGGCCACATTTGTAGTGGCCAGTTATGGGTGGCAGGCCCAGTTGGTTTCTCAAATTCATTGGTTTGGGGGGTTCAAGGTACATTTTGACAACATTGTCTTTTATACTCCTGCCCCTTTTAAAGGCAAAGAGTGGATCCTCGGTAGTGTGCAGTTCACTTGCGACAAGATTCCAGTATTTTTTCACTATCTTCTTGATGGCATTGCTTTTGGCGTTGAATGTAGTCACACACACAATTTTGTCAATCTTTTCTGGTTTTTCTCTTACTTGCAACAGTTGGTCACGCGGGCAGTACCAAGCCCGTTTGCGCGCACATTTAAGCAAACCTGTAGGGAACCTCTATCTTTCAGGCGCACTGTAAGGATCTCAGTTTCCTTGAAGAAATCTATTCTCCGAGTACAATTACTTCTCAGCCTGAGGTACTGACCATAAGGTAAGTTGTCCCTCAGGCTACGAGGGTGATGGGATTCATACTTGAGGAGCGTATTCCTTACAGTAGGTTTGCGGTAGAGATCACAGAACAAGAAACCATCATCCACTTTAAATGTAAGATCAAGGAAATCAATGGATTCATTATTGCTGGTCATGGTGAACTGGATATCACACATTCTGGTGTTAAGCCAATCGCTAAATTGCTTAAGATCTTCTTCAGTTCCTGACCAGATCATTATGATGTCGTCAATGTAACGTTTCCAAACCAAAATTTGGTTTATGTAAGGGTTGGCATGGCTATACAGGTGTTCCTCCTCGTATGCATCCATGAAGATATTAGCCAGACTAGGTGCGTAGGTAGCCCCCATTGCGACACCCTTACATTGGTAATAAAATTGTCTCCTGAAGATGAAGTAATTATGCTTCATTGCAATTTCCAAGAGGGCAATCAGGAAGTCAGTGGGTATCCAATGTGGCCTTGTCCTTTTGTCCAGTGTGGCTCTGATGACATCCAATGCCATGCCCTGGGGGATGGAAGTATACAGGGAGGACACGTCAAGTGTGACAAGTAATTGGGTATGGATATCGTACGGTTGGCCTTCCAACAGATGGATTATATGCATTGTGTCACGTACATATGATTTAGTTTCTGGTATCCATGGTTGTAAAAAATAATCGATAAACTGATTGAGCGGTTCTAAGATAGATCCACAACCAGACACGATGGGTCTGCCAGGCGGTTTATCCAAGCGCTTATGTATCTTAGGCAAAGTATAGATTGTAGGAATCCTTGCTTCTTTTTTATTTAAGAAATCGCTTTCTGGTTGACTCAAGAATCCCTTTGCCAAACCATCAGATGTTAACTTAACGATCATCGATTGTTCATTCACGACCTGAGCCCCACCAGGAATAACTCTGGTTCTTGTTAGGTGAGTCGTTACCACCTTACTCATCATTTCATTAATGGCTATTTGGAACACACCATGATGCTAATGCACGTTTTAACTGATTTTGCAGGCTGCCATTCTTCTTACTTCAGTCCTGATGAAGACCCGCTGTGACGATTTAAAATCGCACATATAGGGTTGAAACGTCGACGCTACCGTTTGGTCCAGTTCAAGTCCCTGCTCTTAAAACACTGAAATTGTACAGAGTAGTAGGGTCATTGTATTTATTCTGGCCTTTTATATTTTGTATATATTTTAACCACTTTGTACATATTACGCACTTATTGTGTCACTTATCACACTATGTCACTTGATCACAATTTTGGCAGCGGTGAATGCAACATAAAATGTGGGTTAATATAAATGATGTAATTTATATTAAATATTGAATTCCCCACAAAACCGGATTACTTCACTCTTATTACGTGTTCCTTGCCTCATGTACTCACATTCAAAGTGTGTAGTAAATAATTTGTTCGTGTAAACTGAATGATAAAAAACATTGAATTTATAAGAAATATTGTGGTTATACCAGACAGAACCATTGTACTTTTATAATCCTCTACCCAGGTTCTGAGGGACACAGGGTCACCCCATTGTCTATTGAGCTGAACAGCAAGGTAGGCACACCATTTTGAACAGGGCAATACGTCCCAGGGGGTTCAATGGGAGAGTGGACCAACTACCCAAGTAACGGTCAAGGGTCCATGTAAGCCCCTGAAGATTGAGGGCCCAGGCCAGGTCGGGAAGGGGGGGGAGACATTAATGCCAAGGTACTTGAAGGAGTTATGGCGGATGGGAATCTTGGGACACCAAAGCCTCCCCTGCACGTCTCCTCATACCTCCACCAGGCAGGACTTAGCTGCATTGACCTGCAGACCTGATGCGTCACCGTACAAGCGAAGGAGTGTCAGACACCTAGGCCGAGGTTGGTGGGTCCCTCAAGAACAGAAGGATATTGACCACGTACAGGGCGATTAGATCCTCAAAGCCATTCCTCCATAGCCAGCTCCAAATCTGAGCATCACATCTCAGAAGCCGTGCCAGGAGCTCTATCACTAAAGCAAATAATAGTGGGAAGAGCGGACAGCCCTGTCGCGTGCCCCATCTGATGGGGAAGGGAGGAGAGGGGACCCCATTCACTCGGACCTGAGCGGTACAGCACGGTAAAGAAGACTGACCATACAGCGAAGGTACCACCCAATCCGCCCCTCTGTATCGAAGGCCTTGGTGAAATCTACAAGCAGGAGAGCCAGTGTGCCATCTAGGTCCTGTGCCCGGGATAAAGCAGAGTGAACTCTCCAGATACAGTGGCGTGGGCTGTGACCCGGCATGAAGCCACATTGATTGGGATGAATCAAGTATGGCAGGGCCTGGGTCAGGCGGGTTGCCAGTGCCTTCGCATATATCTTAATATCAGTGTTGATCAGGGAAATGGGGCGATACGATGAGCACCGGTCTCTAAGGAGGTCTGTCTTAGGCAGGACCACAATGGTGGCACAGTCCAGTTCCAGTGGGAAGGACCCCTGCCTTAACGCGGCTTTATAGAAATTTAGAAGATGAGGGCACAATATGTCCTGTAAGTGTTTAAAATATTCGATTTGGTATCAACAACAACAATAAATCTTTATTTCGGTTTATAGAACCATAAAAAATGCAAACACATGAGTCCTTGTCGATATTATTCGGAATAAAAATACTGTAAAATACTCCATATACAAGCTCTTCAGAGATAAGATATTCATGTTACATTGTATAGACACAGGAAAAGATCAACCCTAGACAATTCTCGCTATTTACTGGTTCTGCCTATAAGGACACTGACTAAAGTGCTAGTGCATTAATAAATATTATTTGCGTCACAATCACTGCGGTGTACAGCCTAGCTAAACATCATCAGCCATTATAAAACTCTTGTCACAATGACCAATTAAAAGAAATAAAAGCACTTAAATTAAAATATTACCATAAAACCAATTCACAATAAAAGTATTAAAATTTGAGAGCACACCCATCCTGACTAATCATTATAGATTCAGTTTGTTTAGTCCATAACAGTCAGGGAGATAGACAAAGACCTCCTTCTAATAGCCCAGAACTGGCCTAAACATTTTGCAACTGCACAAACGAAGAGTGGTCTCGTATCTGACTTTAAAATACGTATGGCTTCATTGTGGCTATGTGTCCCAAGTTGTCTACATACAGGGCCAGCCAATTCCTTCTCGGTCTGGCATAAGCAGCACAGACAAAGAAGACGTGGCCTATAGTTTCTTGGGGACATAAGCAGGAAGGACAACCCTTGGGCTGTGAGTTGTTTGTCAGCCAGGAGTTGGTGAAGGCATTTATAGGTAAACTGCCATGTCTGAACTGGGTGTACAATTTCCTGTCTGCCGGCACCTTAATGATATCGAGATAGCTTTCTAACCGATTAATGAATTTCATGTCAGTGAAGACATCAGTTAAGGTGCTGTGACGGATTTTCGAAAAGTTATTCTGCTCTACCCATGCCCAGTACTGAGTTTTTATTTGATCTTTAGAGTATGAAGGCGAAGGACCAACAAACTCCTTTGGCAGGCCTATGCATGCCCGGAGGGTGTCCACATGTTAATCCACCCAATTTTTTGGTTTTTGTCCAAGGCAGAAACTTCACTGAAGGCAGCAGCATAGGGAGCCAAATCAGGAGTGCTGACCAGTCTTTGCCAAAAGAGCAATGGGCGTAGGCTCGCTTGGTCATTAATGGACTTAATGCCCAAATCTAGTTTCAAGGGGTGCTTTGGGGAAGTAATACCAAGCTCCTAAGGAACTTATTTTCCACTATTGAAAGCATGTTTGCATTAACTGCAACCCACAACTCTGCCCCATAAAGCACACTACTCACTACCTTAGAACGATACAATTTGAGGGCTGAGCTCCCGCCGCAAAGCCCCGGTAAGCTGGGAAAATTTCAGGGACGCCTTTTCTAGATGGTTCTTCCAGGCCATTCCCTCAGACAGCTTAATTCCTAGGTACTCAAAGGAACTGACCCTCTCGAGCGGACATTATCTAAAACCAGATTACCTTTAAAGGATTTGTGAGGGTTCAACATCATCAACTTGGTTTTAGTAGTATTGATGACCAAACCCCTCGGATCGCAAAAGGCCTTAAAGTGGTTTAAAAGCTTTTGAAGGCCCATAGGGGTTTTAGACACCAAGAGGGTATCATCTGCAAACAATAATGTAGCTATTTTATGATTTGCTAGGGAGGGGGCGTCGGCCGGAATGGAGCACAAAAGGTCGGCAACTTGATTTACATATAGGGAAAAAAGGGTGGGTGTCAGGACTCACGGGAGGTTTCCTCCTTCTAACTGTATGCTGGCTACCATTTTCCCCTACAAACTTACCAAAAGTCAGATAATCCTCAAGCTGGAGTGCTTGTTGGCACCGATGGAACTCCAAGATGGCTGCCAACATGCACATACTGCGACAGCACACCACTGTTAGCAGTCTAGTCTTTTAGGCTTCATGACATCAGGTGAAGTGTGCTTCAACATTCCACTGTGCACTTCACTGAAGAAATAATTTGAAGAGCACCTGTTTTCCCAGCGTCGTGGAAGTCAGTTAGGGTAGTTGCGATAAAATCGGGGTTAGCTTCGCCGGAACTACATTCCCTCACTAATCAGGTTAGTGTTAAACTTGTAGCTAATATAAAACATTCTGTGAGAAAAGGTTATTGTGTCAGAGGTAAATTTCTATTTAAAGAGAAAAAGGAAACAAGTCAGAATATATTTTCCTTCGTTTGAAAACTGGAAATACTTTTTTCAGTAATTGCTTTCCTTAGCTGAGAAGATTAAATAAAAAGCTTTTTGAATCAGCTGTCTTTTTCAGCTGTTCCAGAATCTGTCAGACGCAGGCGTGACCTTTCAACACGCAGTGTCTTCTTAGACTGAAACTTGTTCACTCTTCTGAGAATTAATTAAAAGGTGAAGTCAGGGTCAAAGGCCCGGCATGTTTCTTTCTCATGCCATGTGTTAAAGAACTCCAGTAATGTTCTCCTCACGTATGGCAGTGCTTCCAGCAAACATTAAAACCAAAGGCCTGAATAAAAGGAACGCTTCCTTTTAACATTTAACCTAAGTTCTGAAGCATTGTTTAAAAACTAATTAAAGAGAGAAAACCAGTCATCCTACTACAGAAACCCCAGTTCAAGGCCCACTCCAGTCTCTTAACAGAATAGCAGGATCAAGTGCAGATTGTACCTGAGAACGAAAAGGAAAGAGATCTGAGTGAAGACTTCTCATACAACCTAGCAAACAATACATGAGAAGTAGAAGAGAAGTAAGCTTCAGTAAACATTCTGGTAAGATAAGTTATTTATACACCATAGAAAAACAGTAAGTTAAAAGGCACAATAAATAAAGGTTTTTTACATGTTAATGTTGCAGTCCAGTAAGAAGAAGAAGACGTAGCTGAACAGGCAGAATATTGGAGCAGTCTCTTCTCTGTCCCCAACCCCTTTTCCCCCTTAGAACTTACCTGCAATGGAATACTAAAAGACCTAGAAGGGTTGGTTCTGAGAAGGGTATTGGGACCTAGCGTCATTCTGCTCCTGTGTGGTTCAGACAGCAAAAGGGATTTAGACCCTGACAGAGTGAAGTGCCCACGTTGGTACAAGCACCTGAGCAGAATGGCAGAAGGACTTGATTTAAAAAATTTGGGCGAGATTTTGAGTAATATACAAAGGGACTTGGAGGCAGTCAGAGAGGAAAATAAAATACTAAGACAGGAGATAATAACCTTTAAAACGGGAACACCAGCTTTGGGATCTAGGCCAAGCACCGCATCCTTTGAAACCCAGAGTCCTAACATCAGCACTTCATCCTTTGCCCCCACACAAGTAATCCACTCATTATCCCCAGTAATTCCTCTTGCCCCTCCAGAGCGATTTAATGGAGACCCGCAGAAAGCGCAAATTTTTTTGACCCAATGCTCTCTGCATTTTATGTGCCGTCCAACGATCTTCCCCGATGCTCAATCCCGAGTGGCGTTTATCTTGTCCTACCTTAGTGGGGACGCCGCCTCATGGTCCATGCCACTAGTAACCAAGGATGACCCAATTTTGTACAGTTTAGATGACTTCAAGAAGGAATTTCTCCGAATTTTTGATAGAAGAACAGCATCTCAAGCTTCAGACAACGAACTGTTGGAATTAAAGCAAGGAAACCGAGAACTCGTGTCTTACCTAGCCCAATTTAATAAACTAGTGGTCGAGACCAACTGGCCCGAGGATAAAAGAGCAGCAGTATTCTATAGAGGATTGCGAGAGGAATTGAAGGACGCTCTATCTCAAATCCCTAATCGACCCACCGACATCTCTGCCTTAGTGGATTTAACCTTAGAGATCGATTATCGGCAAAGTGAGCGGAAAGGAGAACGGCGGAAGGAGCTTAGACCAAGTGTTCCTCGTTTTGACCGTGTCAAAACAGAATCCACACGGACAGTAGAGAGTTCTTCGGGAATTGAACCCATGCAAATCGGTGTAGTCAGAGGTCCACTCTCTAAAGAAGAAAAAGAAAAGAGAAGGCTGAACAAACTGTGCCTATATTGTGGAAGAAGTGGACATTTTGTCAAGAATTGCTTAAAAGACCAAAGTTGCCTGCTAAGGAGAAGGAAAACTAGAGGCACCACAGGTAAGGGAGTTGGACCTGTGGATGCGAATGGAAAAACGACTCCAACAAATCACCAATTGGCAAACACACTACAAGTCTCCTCTCCCCATTTGGTTATGACTGTGACCTTAAGGTTTAGAGATGTGGTTTTGACAGGAATCATCGTCATGGTAGATTCTGGGGCAACAGGTAATTTCTCCGACCACAAATTCGCTAGCCTGATCGGTTTACAAGCTATCAAGAAGGAGAAAAGTGAGAAGGTCAGAGCGGTGGATGGTACGGATTTAACTTCAGGGCCCATAACCAGTCATACTGAATTGGTACACATGACTACTGTCGAAGGACACCAAGAGACCTTGCAATTTAATTTAATAGACGCCCCCAATTTCAACTGATTCTAGGTCTACCATGGCTAACGGAACACAACCCGTTAATTGATTGGGGAGCCCGAACTATTCAATTAAATTCAGACTACTGCACCAAAAATTGTTTCGACGACCAGACACATTCTTCTGTAATCTGCGCTGCCACCCAATTGTGTGAAGGTGGAGGTTCGGTATGTGCGATCCAAACTACCATGATACCAGATGAATACCAAGACTTTGCAGACGTCTTTGATGAGAAAAGGCAGAGACGTTACCCCCACAGGCCCTATGACTGCAAAATTGATCTAGAACCAGGGGCTAATCTACCATGCAGCAGAGTTTACGCATTAACGGAGAAGGAAAACATCCATTTGAAGGAATACCTAGCTAAGAATCTGGAGAACGGATTTATCCGACCGTCGCAGTCCCCTGTCTCTTCCCCACTTTTTTTCGTGCCGAAAAAAGGGGAGATCTCAGGACTTGTATTGACTTTAGAGCGATTAACAGGATAACTGTGAAGAATCGTTATCCATTGCCTCTCATTTCAGTACTAATTGATCAAGTGAAGGAAGCAAAGATATACACTCGCCTAGACCTACGAGGAGCGTACCACTTGATTAGACTCCGGGAAGGCGACGAGTGGAAGACATGCGTTCAGGACCAAATTTGGCCTTTATGAGTATCTTGTGATGCCATATGGTCTCTGTAACGCACCAGCGGCCTTCCAGTACTTTATCAATGATGTTTTAAGTGAATTCATTGACCGATGCGCTATAGTATACATAGATGACATCCTGATTTATTCCAACACGGTTGAAGAACATCACAACCAGGTCAGAGCAGTTTTACAACGTCTACGAGAGAACTCTCTATACGTTAAATTGGAGAAATGCCTCTTCAACACAGATACAGTAGAATTCCTAGGTTTTGTGTTATCACCTGCAGGAGTTCGAATGGATGAGCAAAAAGTGAAGGCGATAACAGACTGGAAATCTCCTACCAGTATCAAAGAGGTTCAAAGCTTTATCGGATTCTCTAATTTTTACAGACGATTCATTAATGGATTCTCCAATAAGATACTTCCGCTGACTCGTCTTCTGAAGAAAGGAGTTCCGTTCCAATGGTCAGAAGAAGCAGAAGAAGCTTTTCAGTTGATGAAGGACAGTTTCACCACAGCACCGGTGCTGCTTCATGCAGATCCCTCTGAGCCTTTTTATTTGGAGACAGACGCATCGGACCTAGCCATCGGGGGAATACTTTCTCAGAGGCACAAGGACACGGGACAGTTACACCCGGTGGCATATCGGTCCCGCAAACTCAACCCTGCGGAATGCAACTATACGATTACAGAAAAAGAACTCTTGGCAATCAAAGATGCCTTCAAAGATTGGAGGCATTACTTAATGGGGGCAAAACACACTGTAACGGTGTTTACGGACCACCGCAACCTAAAATTTTTGCGATCTGCTCGAACTCTCACACCACGTCAGCTGCGTTGGTCTCTTTACTTCGCAGACTTTGATTTTGTTATCACTTTTCGTCCCGGATCCAAGAATGGAAAGGCTGATGTCCTCTCTAGACTCGACACAGAAAATCAAACTTCAGTCATTGAAAACCAGCAAATCATACCTGATGGAAAATTCATTGGAACTATCTCCTTAGAACCTTTTGAACATCACGTTCGAAATTTGATGACCGACCTTGAAATGGAGAACTGGGCCACAGAAGATCCACAACGTTTCATTCGCAATGGCCTCCCCTATTTAGGTACCACCCTGTATTTACCCACCAAGGAGCTTCAGCTGAAGGCAATGCAGGAATGTCACGACAACCCTCTGGCTGGCCACAAAGGTGTTGTGAAAACCGAAGAATTACTCAAACGTCGTTTCTGGTGGCCATACATGTGCCGAGACGTCCGTCAATATGTGTTAGGCTGTGAAATTTGTGCACGGGGAAAATCGGACAGACAAGCTCCTAAAGGTCTCCTACAACCCATGCCAACCCCCCATATCCTTGGCACACAGTCTCCTTAGATTTGATTGTTGATCTACCTTCTTCCCATGGGTATGATACCATTCTTGTAGTTGTCGACACTTTTAGTAAGATGGCACATTATATACCCTTCAAAGGTACACCCACTGCTAAACAATTGTCCCAACTTTTCAATCAACATGTTATTTGCCTTCATGGGATTCCTAGGGTCCTCGTTTCAGACAGGGGCTCTCAGTTCCTATCACGATTTTGGAAGGCTTACATCAAAGGCCTTAATATTGACCATCGTTATTCCACCAGTTTTCACCCAGAAACTGATGGTCAGACTGAACGCATTAACCAAGACCTAGAACAACACCTCAGACTTTATTTGTTAGATGAGGAGGGTGACTGGCCTGACCACTTATGGACTGCGGAGTATGCTCACAATAATGCTCTAAATGTATCCACTGGCCACTCCCTTTCTTTATAAACTCAGGCAGACATCCCAATTCTCATGCTAATTTTGATGATATTAATGTTCCTGCTGTTCAAGATATTGCCCGACAGTTAACTAAAATTCATCACTCAGTAACCCAGAATTTGTCGATCGCGAAGGATCGTTACAAACACTTCGCTGACCGAAAACGTAAAAAGAACCTGAGCTTCATGTAGGAGACTTAGTCTGGTTGAGTACAAAAATCTCAGACTCAAAGGTCCCCGTAAATTTCAGCCTCGTTTTATGGGTCCTTATCCAATTGAGAAGGTCATAAATCCAGTCACTTATCAACTATCTCTTCCTGGTTCTACCAAAATTCATCCAGTATTTCATGTTTCTCTCCTTAAACCAATTCAACCGGGGTTGCGTAGGGTTTCCCTCCTGATCCTCTGATGGTTAATGGTGAGGCGGAGTACGAGGTTAAACGAATTTTGGATTCAAAACTCATCCGCAATGAAATTTTCTACCTCATTGATTGGCAAGGTTATGGACCTGATGAACGTTCCTGGGAAAAGAGTACTAATGTCCATGCCCCCGCTTAATTAGAGCCTTTCATGCCAAATTCCCTGCCAAACCACGACCGGAGGAAACCCCGTTGGGAGGGGGTACTGTCAGGACTCACGGGAGGTTTCCTCCTTCTAACTGTATGCTGGCTACCATTTTCCCCCTACAAACTTACCAAAAGTCAGATAATCCCTCAAGCTGGAGTGCTTGTTGGCACCGATGGAACTCCAAGATGGCTGCCAACATGCACATACTGCGACAGCACACCACTGTTAGCAGTCTAGTCTTTTAGGCTTCATGACATCAGGTGAAGTGTGCTTCAACATTCCACTGTGCACTTCACTGAAGAAATAATTTGAAGAGCACCTGTTTTCCCAGCGTCGTGGAAGTCAGTTAGGGTAGTTGCGATAAAATCGGGGTTAGCTTCGCCGGAACTACATTCCCTCACTAATCAGGTTAGTGTTAAACTTGTAGCTAATATAAAACATTCTGTGAGAAAAGGTTATTGTGTCAGAGGTAAATTTCTATTTAAAGAGAAAAAAGGAAACAAGTCAGAATATATTTTCCTTCGTTTGAAAACTGGAAATACTTTTTCAGTAATTGCTTTCCTTAGCTGAGAAGATTAAATAAAAAGCTTTTGAATCAGCTGTCTTTTTCAGCTGTTCCAGAATCTGTCAGACGCAGGCGTGACCTTTCAACACGCAGTGTCTTCTTAGACTGAAACTTGTTCACTCTTCTGAGAATTAATTAAAAGGTGAAGTCAGGGTCAAAGGCCCGGCATGTTTCTTTCTCATGCCATGTGTTAAAGAACTCCAGTAATGTTCTCCTCACGTATGGCAGTGCTTCCAGCAAACATTAAAACCAAAGGCCTGAATAAAAGGAACGCTTCCTTTTAACATTTAACCTAAGTTCTGAAGCATTGTTTAAAAACTAATTAAAGAGAGAAAACCAGTCATCCTACTACAGAAACCCCAGTTCAAGGCCCACTCCAGTCTCTTAACAGAATAGCAGGATCAAGTGCAGATTGTACCTGAGAACGAAAAGGAAAGAGATCTGAGTGAAGACTTCTCATACAACCTAGCAAACAATACATGAGAAGTAGAAGAGAAGTAAGCTTCAGTAAACATTCTGGTAAGATAAGTTATTTATACACCATAGAAAAACAGTAAGTTAAAAGGCACAATAAATAAAGGTTTTTTACATGTTAATGTTGCAGTCCAGTAAGAAGAAGAAGACGTAGCTGAACAGGCAGAATATTGGAGCAGTCTCTTCTCTGTCCCCAACCCCTTTTCCCCCTTAGAACTTACCTGCAATGGAATACTAAAAGACCTAGAAGGGTTGGTTCTGAGAAGGGTATTGGGACCTAGCGTCATTCTGCTCCTGTGTGGTTCAGACAGCAAAAGGGATTTAGACCCTGACAGTGGGGGCCAAAACACACCCTTGGCGTACGCCCCGCCGGATCTTAAATGGCTCGGTGGTTTGCCCCTGATTTCCCCATCTCACACGAGCAAAGTTGTCCTCATGTAACCTGACCAGCGGTTCTAGAATTTCCAAGGGCATTCCCATGTTCCGGAGGACCTGCCAAAGTAGGTCGAAAGCTGTTTTGAGGTCTATAAAGGCAAGATATAAACTGCCTTTGCCCAACACAACTACCTTCCAATACAGCAGAACGAGGCAAAACTCCTGGTCGATAGTGCCGGTCTTCCGCCGAAAGCCCGCCTGGAGTGGGGAGAGGATGTCATTCTCGTCCATCCAGGTCTGGATTTAGCTAAGAGCAACCGGCAGAAGACCTTTTGAGCACAATCTAGCAGGCTGATTGGGCGGTAGTTGGCGGGCTTCGACCTGTCCCCTTTTTTAAAAATAGGTATCACTTCGGCCCCCTTCCAAGTATCCGGGATACTCCCCCCTCCTGCAATATCGTTAGCCAATTTCATAAAATAGGTTGCCCAGTTGTCCCTGTCAGCACGAAAGAGATCGCCGGGGATGCCATCGGGACCGGGAGCTTTTGCAGGAGTGATGGCATCTAAAGACCGCATTATCTCTTCCCTAGTGAATGTAAGCGTACATGGTAGAGCACCTAGCTCGTGGGGCATCTGTGAGCTGTCATTAATGTTACTGATGGAATATAACTCGCTAAAATGTTTATGCCATTCTACGGCCGGGATGTTATTGGCCAAAGGAGGTGAGCGCTCAAAGTTTGTTTTAGACACAAGGGACCAGAACAACCTACTGACAGGGTGCCCAATGGCCTCCCCTAGATCTTCCCATCTCCTTTCATTCCCATTCGTTTTTAGCTTTGCCCTGTGCCTGTTTATATTCCTTCCTGGCTTTGCGTATGCTAGATGGATCCCTGTTCTTAATCGCTACAGTCAGTCTCCCTCTCAGGACCCTACACTCTTTGTTAAACCAAGAATGGTTTCCCAGAGGCCTTCCCTGTGGAGGCCTAGTGATCCAGCGTGATATTAGCAAACAGCATTCATACACCAGATACTCACTTGGGCCCATACATTCATACTACGCTAATACTTACACTGGGAAGTCAGTTGTACTCTTTATCAAAAATCCCTGCTACCAATTACTTTTCAGATTGAAGAGTAATGACTTACCAATGAATCCTTTGATAATTGGGAAGTTTAAAATGAGTGACATTCATTACAATACATAATCCTGAAATAACCACTGAGTCAGAAAGTTTTAAAATGTTTATCTAAAGATTTTAGCAGAGTAAATACAGAACCACATGATACTCAGTCGCATATCAAGGATGAAGCATAAAATAATAATTATTAATCAATGACGGTCCCTCAGAAAGGAGAAGATAGAGACAGCAGCGCAACTAAAGGTTGCAGGTATATTTACCTAAAGTGCGAGAAACCAAACCCCTTGGCCAAGGAGTTGGAAAAGATAGGACCTAGGAAGGATGAAGAGCAAAGACCTCCTCCAGGTTCAGGACAGGACCGGTGACCTCTCTACAGCGACGCCTGCGTCGTTCCCCTCTCTGATACTCGACTTCTCCTCGATTCTCCCGTGCCTTCCTTCTAATGGACTCCGCCGCCCCCCTCCTCAGGACCTCTCTGGACAGCGGTTCAATCTGCAATCGATCAGCTTGTCGGTCTGGAGCTTCTGCCTGTCAGTATGAACGCCTGTTCTGAGCTCCTCTTCTGCCTTCTGTGTCTTCTGATCTGATTAATTAGCTAATTCTATATCTGTTATACCCTTCTACGCCCATGTACCTCCCCTTAATGTTGCCAAAATATGGGACCACTATTTCTGATTGGACAGGGACAGGGGGTTGATCCTCACACCATATGATTTTAGTTCAATTTTCTGAAGACCATTGTTTTAAAATACCGCCCATCAATTTTAATACATTTGCTTTATTTTCCATCCCTCTCACGACAAAGTTTATACATTCTTCATGTACATTGTTGCATTTTTAACAGGAACAACATGAGTACAGTAATGTTGGTCATTAGGTCGTGGCCTTGGACGATGTCCAGGTTGACTTCATCCCTTTCTTTGGCAGCCATGCAGGACGCATGCGCAGAATCATCGTCTCTCGAGTTTCAATTCATCAACCCCAGGCCCAAGTTTACGAACTGATAAAAGTCAAAGAAGAAAATATTAAAATCACAAATAAAATGTTTCACTGTATACCCACTCTTTCTATTCTATTCCCATTTACTTATAAATTCTATCCCGCATTAGTAGCGTTAGAGAAACGACAAATTAATTTTAACACAAGAGCAAGCTGTAGCATGTGAAAACATCAAGCAGCCATTTTATTGTACACTGCGCAGAAGCAGGAGTTTCCCACCAAGCAAAGAAAGACGTCACACCACGTGATGTGGTTGAGACATGCGCAGTAAAGTTCCCGCGCTTTAGCGGCCATTTTAGAAGAGACAAGCGTTATTCGTTAGTTTAAACACATAGGCAAGCTTCCTTGCTATTTATGTAGTGTATGCAAGAGTTAGTACAGACAATACAAGTTTAATAAATTAATACTATGAGAAGATTGTCTCCGAGCAAGTCTCATTTGTGAGTCCTTGCTCCATCAATCCCCTCTCTGATGGCGTTTCTGAGCCATCAAATACTACCCACAATCAGATGCCAACTTTTAGCATAAAATAGTCTCATTTTCATTTTTACACTTTCTATTTTTCACATCCCCTTTCAGTTTCTTGTATAATTCGCTTCTCAAGTCTTCCAGTTCAATTTCATCAAACTTTCTCTTCTTTCCCTTTCCTGTCACATTGTACGATTCATTCTTTCTACAACACTTGCACCATATTATTATTGACAGTACTATTATTGCTATCCCTGCTAAGGGTACTAATATTTGACCTATTAGTCCTTTCCCTATATTAGTAAACCAGGTACCAATTGACGCAATACTACTTGTCAATCTTTCCCATACACTATCAACTTCCAGTGGTTTAAGTTCCTTCTCAAGTTTAGTTATATTCTGTATATACGTTCCAATTTCTGCACTTTTATCAGGAATGTAAGTGCAACAGTGTTTTGTCTTCAATAATTGACAGACTCCGCCCTCTTTTGCCAATATAATATCAAGAGCAAGTCGATTTTGCATAACCATAGACCTAATCGCAACCATCTCCGCATTAATCATTAGAAATCCTCCAGCAGTATCTGTTGATAAACAATCAACCACTGTAGACAATTTACATATCTTCTTTGAGTTCAGAATTATTCCCACTGAAGGTATCAATGCACCAAATATATCACCTACAATTTCTGAAAAACTAGCTCTTTTACTACGTGTTAATTCACTATTATTTTCATTGCTCCCAGTGTTTCTTTTTACGTGGTATATTTTTGGAAATACTATTCCAAGTAACAACTTCCATACCACCGTGCAGGAAGCCTAAAGTAAGCCTTATTCCCACACACATAATAGATTCCAGGAAAAACTGAATCTGTTCCTCCTTTGATTCCCCACCCTCCAAGAATTAAGAAATTATGTTCACATTCACTGGTACCAATGAAAACATTGTTATAATCAGTTTTTAACCTATATAGACAAATTTTCCCTGTCTTTACAAAATCCAGAGCCATAGCAGCTTGAGCCTTTCCAGGTGTGTAACTCCCTTCTTTCTCAGCCCAAGGTGGTAAATGAGCCTTATGCTCAGAAGCTTTCCTTTGAAAATCTTGTCTTCTATTTTCTATTAAATTCAAAAATATCTTTTCTTCTTCATGTAAAGAACATGTTAGATTGTGTTATGTGCATGTGTTATATCTATCGATTTCATTGTTAAGAAA
Organism: Calotriton arnoldi; assembly: GCA_963921515.1. Taxonomy (NCBI): domain Eukaryota; kingdom Metazoa; phylum Chordata; class Amphibia; order Caudata; family Salamandridae; genus Calotriton; species Calotriton arnoldi. Next base: position 192,004 of record CAWUFW010017659.1, on the reverse strand, counting down.
AATTCTCCCATAAACTGTGCATCTTGACTACTAAGCACTGGGTTCATACTCTTCGAATCGGAACCTCAGAAAATATCACATCTATGTTTGAATAATAATACTGAAGTCTCCCTGTTCTATAAAATAAACTAGCTAATACACTACATGATATGCCATATGTCAATGGTAAGTGATGATATGTTAACCCTTCTGCTACTGATTCAGGTAACTTCATACAGACATAACAATTACTAACTTCCATAGTATCTACATATTGAAACAATAACTTGGTGAAAACATTTAAACTAGTGTCGTTATCAGTTATTTCATGATAAAATTCCGGTTCATTTTGTGCCATTAGTTCTACTCTATTACCTTCAAGTTTGCTGTCCTTTCCTTAGTTTCGTTATTAATCTTTTTATCCATTATCATAAGGTAAGGAATTGCTACGATCAGAACTAACCAAACTATAAGCACCATTACTAGACTACATATGCATACTGCACAGCATCTTTTACAACATTTCTGTTTTGATCTCCCAGTAACTCTATCGTCGGACATTTTGTCAAGGAAGATTGCTCTTCTTATCTATTTTCCGTTTCTTTATATTACTATTTCTCTTTATCAAGGCGGTCTTGTTTCTTTTTCATAGGTCAGTTCCGGACTGGTTCCTTCGTCACCACTTTCACTTGACTCTGAGCTCTCGTAATCTTCAAGAATGATGTAAGTCCAATCAGGACCCTTGAATTTGTTGTTCACAAGTTTCAGTCTCTTTGCTTTTTCTTTTCTCAGTTCTGCTTTCTTGTTCTGTTTGACTTGTTACTTCATTTACTTGATCTGGATCTTCACTTCTGGTTGTTATGTGGTATCTTACTCTTTAATGACACTAGGCCAATGATCACCTTTTCTTGTTTTCTTTGTTTGTACTGTCTCTTTGTTTTCGTCTTCAGAAATCCTTTTATCTTCAGGTTTTAGCACAGTTTCGTTTTCTGCAATTACTGTTTCTCTTATTTGTTCCTTTTCAGGTCTGATTGGTTTCTCTTCAGCAGCTCCACTGTGAGTTTCCAATAAGTGACCTTGTTCTTGATTTATTTCTTCATGTTCATTTTTCTCGAGATCTTTTTCTGTGTATTTTTCTGGATCTAACTGGTTCTGATCAGGGCTTATTGCACTTTGTACTTCTGCAGCCTGACCGGATTCTTCTAAGCCTGTCTGTCCCTGCTCAAAATTTGTCAGTTCTTCGTTAATTTGAGCCCAGTTTCCTCTCCCTATCTGGTCCTGCTCAGGTTCTTTTATTGTATCTTCTTCTTTTTCCTGAGCTGCTTCTTCTTCACCTATCTGATCTTCTTCGATTTCTTCCAAGTTTGCTTGACTTCTTGTTCTGTGGTAAACTTCAGGAATTTCTACCACTGGTATCCAATCCTGACTTGTGCTCGGTTGTTCTTCTTCAGCTTCTCTTGAATCTCGAGCCTGAGATTCTTCAGCTGGGCAACCTTCAGCTTCCTCAGTGATTGGTGCTGACTGAGGATTTTCTTCTTCAGGGTCTGGTACTCTTTTGGTGTGGCTTACATGAATCCAATTAGGAAATCCTGCACACTTCACTGCTGTATTTGTAGTCAGCACGACTTGACACGGTCTGCCCCATCTAGGTGATAGACACGTCTCTCTGGTGTGATTCTTCACTACCACCCAGTCACCAGGATTCAGATCATGTTCTTGTTCAGGCTGCCTGGAAACAGCGTCTTCTCCAACCTGGTGAGAGACAGAACGCACTAGGTCAGCCAATCCTTTGCAATATTCCAGGACCATATCATCAGATATATTCAGTAGTTTATTTGTGGGAACATGTGCTTGTCTCATTGCTCTTCCCATCATTATCTCGTGTGGACTCAATCCGGTATTTCTATCAGGAATGCTTCTGAGTCCCATTAAAACAAGTGGCAATGCATCCGGCCACTCTAATGATGTTGATACACACATTTTTTCCAATCTGGATTTTATTGTGCCATTCAATTGTTCAACCACTCCAGAAGCCTCTGGGCGATAAGCACAGTACAGTTTTTGTTCAATTTGAAATGCTTCACATATTATTTTAATTACTTCACTTAAAATGTTTTCCTCTATCCGATTCCAAAGTTACTGGGAAACCAAACCTAGGAATGAGTTCTCGTAGCAACAACTTTGCAATTGTAATGCTGTCATTCCTTCTGGTAGGGTAAGCCTCCACCCACTTTGAAAACAGACACACTATGACAAGTACATATTTCAACCCTCTACATGGTGGTAGTTGAATGAAATCAAATTGTTGTCTTATAAATGGTCCCTCTGCCTTTCCAATCTTTCCAAACCCAATTATTGTTTTTCTTCCTGGATTATGCATTTGGCAGGTTAAACATCTCTGGCAAAGACTCTCTGCTACCGCCCTGAACTTGGGATTGTACCAGTTTTGTCTGAAGAGCCTAATCATTGCATCTCTCCCTATGTGTGTGTCTCCATGATACATCCTGGCCATTTGAGAGAGCAGACAGTCAGGCATGACTGGTCTGCCATCAGCGCAAATCCACACCTCGTCATCTCCTCTTTGAGAACAACCCACCTTGATCCATATATTCTTTTCACTTTCATCAGCATCATCTTGCAATCGTTTAACATCACTCCATGTTTCAGGTGGCACATACAGCATAAGTTGGCAGCTGATTCCCATTCTTTCCACCCTTTTATTGACTGACAATCTATTTTTGGCACAATGTTGAGCCACAAGATCTGCGTATCTGTTGCCGACTACCACCCAGTCATCTCCTGACTGGTGTGCGGCACATTTCACCACAGCCAATTCTTTTGGTGATTGTATTGCTTCCAGCAATTCCCTTACAAACTGTCCATTTTTAATGGGGGATCCTGAAGAAGTCATGAAATCCCTCTGCATCCATAGTTGGCCAAAATCATGCACAACCCCGTAACCATATTGGCTATCTGTAAATATAGTTACTTTTTGATTCCTCCCAATTTTGCAAGCCTTTATCAATGCAATCAATTCAGCTATTTGTGCAGATTTGACTCCTGGTAAATAGGATGCTTCAACTATTCCAGTTAATTCACACACCGCATAGGCAGCAGTTAGTTTACCGTCTTCATGCCTTTGGCATGAACCATCAACAAATAGCTCCCTGTCTGGCTTTCTGAGGGGTTGTTCTTCAATATCAGGACGTGGTTTTGTACATAACTCTGTGACTTGTAAACAATCCAGTTCTTCTTCTTCGTCATCTTTAATTTCCTCATGATATGGGTCTGGTAGTAAGGTAGAAGGATTTACTATCGTGCACCTTACCATGGTCACATTTTCAGCACCCATTATTATTCTCTCATATTTAGTCAGCCGACTAGGAGTAAGATGCTGAGTTCGGGTTCTTGTCAACAAAATCACAACCGCATGTGGAACATACACCTTCACAGGATGTCCCATCACAATTGACTCACTTTGTTCAATGCTCAAACAAGTAGCCGCTACTGCTTTTAAGCAGCCTGGCAACGCGGCTGCCACTGGGTCCAATGTAGCAGAAAAATATGCTATAGGACGTCTGTCTAGACCATGTCTTTGAGTTAGAACTGAAAGTGCGCAATTTTCTCTTTCATGACAGAATAATGCAAAATTTTTCTTATAATCAGGCATGCCTAGGGCAGGTGCTGAACACAGAGCATTTCTCAATTTTACAAAAGCTCCTACGCTTTCATCATCCCACTCAACTGGGTCCTTTGCTTTCTTTTTTGTCATGTGAATTAACGGTTTGGCTAACAGAGAAAATCCTAGTATACATTGTCGACAGTAACCTTCTATTCCTAGGAACATTCTCACTTCTCTTTGTGTTACAGGCATTTGCATTTTCTTTATTAATTTTACTCTTTCAGAGGTTATTCTTCTTTTTCCCCTCTCAATTTGGTGTCCCAGATATTTAACTGCTGTTGTACAAAACTGCAATTTTTCAGGTGAAACTTTATGTCCTTCTTCAGCTAAATTATTTAATAATGCAATAGAATCAACAACACAGTCTTCTCTGGTGTTCGATGCCACCAGCAAGTCGTCGATATATTGTACTAGGACTGAGCTTCCTGGCATCACTAGTTTCTCAAAGCATTTTTTAAATATCTGATTGAAGATGGAAGGACTTTCCGTGTCCCCCTGAGGAACACGATTCCATACATAGACTTTGTTCTCGAATTTAAATGAAAAAAGATACTGGCTGTCTGGGTGCAATGGTATTGAAAAGAACGCTTGGCATAAATCAATCACTGTGAACCATCCTGCACTCCAAGGGATCTGGTATAGAATTACTGCAGGATTTGGTACTATAGGACAACATGGTTCCACAATCTTATTTATTTTTCGTAGGTCTTGAACAATCCTATATTTTCCACTAGGTTTCTTTAGACCCATTATTGGTGAATTACATGGGCTACTCGTTACTTCTTTTAGTATGTTTTGTTCTACCATTCGGTTGATTTCTTCAATGACTCCTGCTTTTACTTCTGCACTCATTTTGTACTGTCTGGTATTTGGGAAAATCGCACCTTCTTTTACAGTAATTTTAACTAGGTCTATTTTGGCCATAAGTCCTACTTCTTTTCCTGTGAAATCCCATACTATGGGGTTTACTGTAGTTTTTAATTCTTCTGGCAGCTCATCTTTTGTTATTAACGAAAACATCTCATCTACCTCTGTACCTTGTTTTGCAATCATAAACTTATATACATGATCTTCATCTGGGGTCTGAACTGCCACACCATCCGGTGTGCAGAAAATTGTGCAATTCATTTTGCATAACAAATCTCGGCCCAACAAATTTACTGAACTGGAATCGCACACTACAAATTGATGCATTTCTCTGAAATTTCCAATTTTACCTTCCATTGGTTCGGTAAGAGGTGTTCTAATCTTTCGATTAGCTACCCCCACTACTTGGATAGCTTCTCCAGAGAGAGGAAGGTCTGGAATGTCTGCTGTTCTTACAGTAGACCGGGTAGCACCAGTGTCCAAAAGAAAAGTACTATCATTACCTTTCACATTCCCTTCAACATATGGACCTGACTGCTCTACCGGTAAGGATGCACCAAGTACGCAGTCCTTCTCCCCCTCTCCTAGGCACCGTCATGAACTGTATTGACAGAAATCGTCCTGTAAAAGAAACTGTGACGTTATATAATCATTCTTACCACTTCCTCCTTGATATCCGACGTCTGTACCGTGCTTTGCTCTGCTTACATTACCCTGAATAGGTGCAGGTGGCAACTGACTCTGAGGATTTACACCCTGCTGTGAGTCATTCTGCGTCTGTGGATTTAAATTTTGATTTGGGCCATTATTATTCCGAATCTTTTTACATTCATCCTTCCAATGCCCCAGTTTTCCGCATCCATGACAAGGAAATTTCTTTTTAGCCTCTTCTCTACTCATTCGTCCTCTCACTTTTCCACCATTCCCAGTATCACCACTCGTTCCAGAATCCTTTCCTTGATTTTCACTCGGATTATCCAAATGAATTAGCTGTTTCTCAGCCATTTTCACCTGAGCCCACATTACTTTCTCCTGCAATTTCTTGTGCCTGTCCTCAATGTCATCTCCACAATATTTTGCATATTTCAAGATCTCGTCGATCGGTTTCCCCTGCCAACACAACATGTGCTGCTTAATCATCTGACAAATCTCTGGCTTCAGCCATAAACAAATCGGTAGACAAACTGACTCATGTTTTTATCTCCAATGTCCTCAAAGCCACTATACTGCTTGAATACCTGCAATAAACGCTCATAATAGGCGTGTACCGATTCACTGGCTTCTTGTGTAGTTCTATCTATTTTCACCCAATCTGTTTCTTTCGGTGGTATTTTTCCTTTCAGGTAAGTTATTACCTGTTGATATTTTCTCATCACATCATTTGACAGGGCACCTGTCTTTGGATCTCTAGGATACTCCTCACTAGGCCAATCAACTGTTATTTTACAATCTGTCCACAAATCAGCAGGTACCACTATGTCAAACAAACCATCCAAATCCTTCAACAATACCTTAGACACCTTTACAAACCTCTCAACTTGCTTGTACCATTCAATTGGCTTCTCTCTTAATTTAGGGAAATCGTTCGTAAATGACAAAATATCCTGTCTGCTCCATGGGACATGAACATATCCCCCTCCTGGAACTTCTCGCATCGGGTACATTTGGTCTGCTTTCCCTGTTTCCTTTATTAAATATTCAGATGCTGTTCTACTAGATCGTGCCTCTTCCTTTTTCTTGGCCCATCTAGTTCTCCATTTATCTAGATCTCCCCATTTCTGTAAAACCGTCATTAATTCTTTTATTTGTCATTTTCTTCCGGAAGCATTCATGTTTTCTAAATCTTTGTCTGAAAAATCGGCTCTATAGGGTTTCTGCAACACTTTTGATCTCCCTATTTCAATTCCCATCTGCAAAGCTAAGTCTGATAATTTTTCATGGAATAATTTTGCATTTCTTGTAATACTCCTGCACACGAACAATAGTTCTTCTTCATCGTAAGTATTTAGGCGATCTAACCCTACATTTCCTGCTATTATTTCTTCCAATTCGACCTTTAATTTATAAATGTCCATGATCTTTGGGGGTGTGCTTTGTTTGTCTGCTCCTTGTGCCCACCTTTCTAAGTCTTCGGGTGTTACTACAGTGACACTTTTGCTCCCGATGAAGTTATTAGGTTTATATCTTTCGAGCAACCAGGTGTAGCCCTTCTGGGAGTGCTATTTACAGAATCTCGAATGGGTAAATCCATTAATGAAATCACAGATTCACAGTCACTAAAGTGATCCTCAACCATTACTACTGCTTCAGGTTTAGGAATATTCACAGGAGTAGGCGTAACTAGCGGTGGAGGATAGTTTCCCTTGTCACTATATATTGGGACCACTGGACCAATTGTTACAGGTATGGTCAAAGAGTCAGGATGCACTTTTATCTGTGTTATTTTCTGTATTAATTCTGCTCTGATTTTCTCTAGGGCTTCTTTTTCTTTATCGTGAAGTACCCTACTCGTTGGGAAATCATGCAATACCTGCAGTACTAATGGGGTCTTTAACGGTGGTGCACTTGGGGTGCATCCACTGCTCCTTCCTGATATGGTGGGGGTTCTTTAATATCTCTTCCATAAATTCATCTTCAGAATCTCCAGTTCTCATTAAATGTTTTGTCTTTTCTGTGCATTTACTCCCTAACAGTTCTTCTGCTGTCAATATTGGATACAGTCCCTCTGTAAGCATTGCCCTCCTCCATTGTTTCATCTGACCGTCCCTAGACTCATGTTGGTTTCTGGGAAAAAATCCTCGATAACCCCTATTACTCCTGGATCGGTCACGCTCAAATGCCTCGGTTTCCCATTCTTCTAAGGCTTTGTATTGAGTTAATCTAGGTCTGGGTTCTAAGTCATTCATCCTCAATCTTAAATTTTGAAGAATTCTCCCATTGAAAGTGCCATTCTCGGAAAATGCTAATATTCCATCATTTTTGGTATATTCTATCCAATTTTCTATCCATACACAAGTATGATAACCTCTCTCCATCATCATAAATGAAGCGGCGTTTTAGCCGGTGGAATGATAATTCCTTCCCTAGTTTTAATGGGTTTATCCTTTTAAAATAATTCTTAATCTTTTGTAGGAATGACATTTTTCTCTTCTCTCCGTACATCTTGGGTAGATCTCGATGTATAAAATTATATTCTGCAAAACCTAAATATCTCCTATCCGGACGAGTTCCTGTTAAAGTTGGATCGCGTTTTAACATGCAATCTCTTATCCACTAAGATTTCAGCTTCTATGGTAACAACCAATCAAATTTCGTCTAAATTCTGTCTTTGCGCCAATCCTAGCGTGGCCTTTCTGTGACGTTTTTGTCTGCCAACCCCTCCTTTACAATCTGCGCTTCTCTGTCCCTCGCGGTTTCGACCAATCCCAGCACGGCACCTGTGACTTCAGTACTGCTCCTGACTACTGACCCCTCCTTTACAAGAGTCGTTCCACACCCGCTGTTTCAACCAATCCTAGCGCGGCGTTTTGTGACATCAGCTCCCTCTCCGGCAGATGACCCTCCCTTTACAAAATCGTACGTAAAAACCTTATTTTCTCTTCGGTTTTAATTAAATTCAGTAACAACATAAAACATTTGCTATCGTGCCAGTTTCTCTGGATTTGAAAAGATAGTTTCTCTCACACTTAGTAAAACTTTTCTGTTTACTAGACATATACTGCGAGTAAAACCCTTCCGTTTACTCTTCACGCAAGCTTTAGAAATACCTGCTACTTCTTCAATGTTACCCTTTCTTGGTAATATAACATCAAATTTTACCAGCGTACTCCTTTGCTATTACTCACACGCATAGAGTCCCTAACCAGTACTAATAGTCCTACTTAATTTTTCAGTACTATTTCTGCCTGACATATAACCTCACTGCAGTATGGCTTCCACTTACCATCCGCTATTCAATTTTCCCCGGGGAATTCTAGACAACATAAAACAACTTTGAACACACGGATGTTAGTTAATAAAAATAAAATTCTCATTACCCAATTAACAAAGTAAAACCATCCTCTGATCACCAGAAATCTGATCCAGCGCGATATTAGCAAACAGCATTCATACACCAGATACTCACTTGGGCCCATACATTCATACAACGCTAATACTTACGCTGGGAAGTCAGTTGTACTCTTTATCAAAAATCCCTGCTACCAATTACTTTTCAGATTGAAGAGTAATGACTTACCAATGAATCCTTTGATAATTGGGAAGTTTAAAATGAGTGACATTCATTACAGTACATAATCCTGAAATAACCACTGAGTCAGAAAGTTTTAAAATGTTTATCTAAAGATTTTAGCAGAGTAAATACAGAACCACATGATACTCAGTCGCATATCAAGGATGAAGCATAAAATAATAATTATTAATCAATGACGGTCCCTCAGAAAGGAGAAGATAGTGACAGCAGCGCAACTAAAGGTTGCAGGTATATTTACCTAAAGTGCGAGAAACCAAACCCCTTGGCCAAGGAGTTGGAAAAGATAGGACCTAGGAAGGATGAAGAGCAAAGACCTCCTCCAGGTTCAGGACAGGACCGGTGACCTCTCTACAACGACGCCTGCGTCGTTCCCCTCTCTGATACTCAACTTCTCCTCGATTCTCCCGTGCCTTCCTTCTAATGGACTCCGCCGCCGCCTCCTCAGGACCTCTCTGGACAGCGGTTCAATCTGCAATCGATCAGCTTGTCGGTCTGGAGCTTCTGCCTGTCAGCATGAACGCCTGTTTTGAGCTCCTCTTCTGCCTTCTGTGTCTTCTGATCTGACTAATTAGCTAATTCTATATCTGTTATACCCTTCTACGCCCATGTACCTCCCCTTAATGTTGCCAAAATATGGGACCACTATTTCTGATTGGACAGGGACAGGGGGTTGATCCTCACACCATATGATTTTAGTTCAATTTTCTGAAGACCATTGTTTTAAAATACCGCCCATCAATTTTAATACATTTGCTTTATTTCCCACCCGTCTCACGACAAAGTTTATACATTCTTCATGTACATTGTTGCATTTTTAACAGGAACAACATGAGTACAGTAATGTTGGTCATTAGGTCGTGGCCTTGGACGATGTCCAGGTTGACTTCATCCCTTTCTTTGGCAGCCATGCAGGACGCATGCGCAGAATCATCGTCTCTCGAGTTTCAATTCATCAACCCCAGGCCCAAGTTTACGAACTGATAAAAGTCAAAGAAGAAAATATTAAAATCACAAATAAAATGTTTCACTGTATACCCACTCTTTCTATTCTATTCCCATTTACTTATAAATTCTATCCCGCATTAGTAGCGTTAGAGAAACGACAAATTAATTTTAACACGAGAGCAAGCTGTAGCATGTGAAAACATCAAGCAGACATTTTAATGCACGCTGCGCAGAAGCAGGAGTTTCCCACCAAGCAAAGAAAGACGTCACACCACGTGATGTGGTTGAGACATGCGCAGTAAAGTTCCCGCGCTTTAGCGGCCATTTTAGAAGAGACGAGCGTTATTCGTTAGTTTAAACACATAGGCAAACTTCCTTGCTATTTATGTAGTGTATGCAAGAGTTAGTACAGACAATACAAGTTTAATAAATTAATACTATGAGAAGATTGTCTCCGAGCAAGTCTCATTTGTGAGTCCTTGCTCCATCACTAGTCTTGTTATTAGGGACATAGAAAAAGCAGGCCAGGTGATCAAAGAATTCCCTATGGAGAGTACTGCAACTGCTCTGTGTAGGCGGATCCCCAGTCGCTGTAGTAAGTGTCACTAGGTGCTTAACTAAGGCGTCTTTAATCAGTTGAGTCTTCGGTTCATCCGCCAGAACCACAGGCCATTTAAGACGGCGCTTATCATTTGTGGGAATTAGATCCTTTGTACTTAATATTATGGGCTCCCTCCCACTATCTCCCCAAGGGTGACCAATAGACAGGATTAGAGAGTTATGGTCACTGTCACAAGAAGGGACTACAACCATGTCCCGTACCAGGGGCCAAAGGGTCAAGTCCACTAATATGTAATCAATCCTGCTCGCCACTTTTGGTCCAGTAAAGGTCATTCCACCTCCTCTGTCTGATTTAGTTCTACTGTTGGTGGCCCTTAACCTATATTCTAGGGATATCGCGTTCAGCTGGAGAGCAGCTTGCAACCATTTTTTAATCGAAGTAAGCTCCAGGGAGGGTACCCTCCAGGCTTTGTCCTCCTCAAACACATCATTGGACTCAACCCAATCAAGTGGCTCAAATGTAACGTTAAAGTCACCACCAATTAGTATTGGATGACTATCGTGCCTAGCTCCCAATAGATTATCCAGAACATGAAGGGTGGGGAGCTACCACCTCTAGTGCTCCTAGCATATACGCTATAAATATCAACAGACTTGCCTTTACCATTGGTCATCCTAATCCCAAGAATATCTGGGCTATTGGTAGCCAACTCCTTTACTTCACAATTTAAAGTAAGGCTTACAAGTGTAAGCAGCCCTCCTGATGGCCGGCCATGTTTGGAGGGTATTGCTGGTCTGTAAAAGGTCATAAACCCTGGAATGAACGTAGGGGTCAAGCACCAAGTCCCCTGGAAAGTACATATCTCCTGTTGGGTAATAAATTCCAGCCAGTGCGGGCAATCAAGCTTCTCCCTTATACCCGCCAGGTTCCAGGACATGATTTTAATCGTTTTCTCACTACCTTAAAAAAAGGGAGCCTGACAGAAAGGTGGAGCATTTGATTTAAGCGATGCTCGGCTACCGATGGGTATGTCCGAGTCACTAGCCTGGATGCTATCACTCAGTGCTAGTAGTGGATCAGGGACTTGAGCCATCTCTAAAGAAGGGAGCGTACACTCTGGCTCATTGTAAGTGTCCTCATGGTAAATGTAAGCTGGATCAATGGTGTTCATAGGACCCATGCTAAAATTACTCATAGGATCCTTAGTGATCGCTGGGGCTAGTCAGTCGTTCTGCGATAGGGATGAGATGGGAGAGTCCACAAGGACCTGTCGTACATTATCAACTTGTTCGAGTATTGGGGGATGTTTAATCTCAGCCTAATTTTCGTAGGTGAAGTAGAGTGGGATCTAGCTTCCAGGGCGATTAAGTCGTGCACAAGGTGATCTGAAGCTAAAATTAGCTCTATTGCATCAACTGTACTCTGATTCGAAATGACCCTTTTGGCGTATACAATGTCATCTCTAATTATTGATCTGCACCCCTAATATGCCTCAACCAATGTATGGCTTTATTTTTAAGGCTTCGCCATTCTCATGTTGAATGCAATTATGGTCTGCTTTAGGGACATTAGTCATATACATTGGTGTAGGTAGCGGAGTGTTTTGCGTATAGTGAGGTGCCGAGAATGGTTTGCGAGGTAGAGGCGCCCTATTGCCACTCGGGGAAGCTGGCCTTGTCCTTAGTCCATATCCAGCTAGGCCTTGTGACAAGCCCATAATTTCCCTACCGTGACCATCCTTTGGCCTGTGTTGCTCTGAAAATGTGCTGGAGATTACTCCAGCACTATGAATAAGTTGACAGTCAGGGTGCAGAGGCAAAGCATTTCGATCAGTTTGGTTCCTAGGGGGCATTATGGGCCTCATAACATAACATAACATGTGTATTTGTAAAGCGCACGTTCACCCCAGCAATGGGGCATCTTGGCGCTGAATAACAGATGTTTTATTGTTTTATCTTTGAGCTTTCATGGTTGGGTAATGCGGATGATGGCGGTAATGAATGTAATCCATTTCTTCCATCTATTATCTGATGAAGTTTAGTTACCAAGGTGGTTAGTGCCTCGATACTACTTTTTAAGGAAATAATTTCCCTCTGGAGATCAAGGTTTGTGGGTATAAAGCTGTTGCTAGCTACCCTTACTCCCTGTGCAGAGTTAGTACTTGAGTCATTAATTATTAGAGGAATGCAATCCGAGTCAGTGTGCACCTTGGTTATAGTTGACTCGTCGGAGAAAAGGACATAGCGATTACTCAAAGGGGACTCATCTAGTGTGCCAATTTCAGGGGCACTCGCTTCACTTGTGGTGTGCGACATGCTTAAGGTAAGTCTGTTGCACTCATCCGCGACTGGGGGCGTTTTCCTTTTCCGAGCAGCTTTCTTAAATAGGTTATGGATATTCCCGTACCCTGTGGCAATAGACTTGGTGGGATTTTTGGGACGGGGGGGGTTTGGTGAGAATAGTTTCAACAGTAGGAGTGTTGGGGACTGGAGCAGGTGATGTCAACAACTCTTCGCAATCGGCGACAATGTTCTCAATACGGCCAAGGATTTCCTCTCCTGGCCCCCCTTCACCCCCTTCACTCCTGGTCCCCTGTGCGAGTGGCTGGAGACGTTTTTTAGATCTTTTTCTGATTGAACCTCCCAGCCCAGCCTCGGTCCCTTTCCTTTTCCCCATTACAGCAGCTAACAATTGGGCCTCAAGAGTAAAACTGCTACTACAAGATGCAACCCACTAGGATCAGCCACCAATGCTACAAGGGCTAAAAGTCCAACTATGAGTCCGCAATGAGTCCCACTATAAGTCCAACTCTGAATGGGGTGACAACGAAAAACCAGCAGCAGTACCTTTAGGTGGATGAAGATGACCTAGGATTCCGAGCCTGCGATGACGGGGGGTGGCCCAGCCCAGCCTCTTCCGGGCGATGACAGGCAAGGACGGGGTCGCCCTTGGCCCGGGCGCAGCCCACGCACGTCCCGTGCTGCGGGGCTGGTCGCACGCTTAAAAGCGCGTGGCACCAGGCGCGCTCCTCCCTCCTGGGAGAGCGCAGGATTCTGGGCGGTGTAATCTCCCCCAGCCGGTGTCAGTAGCAGCGATGTGGCTTGTCCCGCGCTGCGGGGCTGGTTGCACGCTTAAAAGCGCGTGGCAGCAGGCGCGCTCCTCCCTCCTGGGAAAGCGCAGGATTCTGGGAGGTGTATTCTCCCCCAGCCGGTGTCAGTAGCAGCGATGTGGCTTGTCCCGCACTGCGGGGCTGGTCGCACGCTTAAAAGCGTGTGGCAGCAGGCGCGCTCCTCCCTCCTGGAAGAGCGCAGGATTCTGGGAGGTGTAGTCTCCCCCAGCCGGTGTCAGTAGCAGCGATGTGGCTTGTCCCGTGCTGCGGAGCTGGTCGCATGCTTAAAAGCGCGTGGCAGCAGGCGTGCTCCTCCCTCCTGGGCCCGCAGTCTTCCCGGCCTGCAACGTTGTCACAGCAGAATGTATTTCCTTGATGGTGAGGGCTTGGCCAAGGAATCCGGGATGGTCGGCAATGGTATGGTATCTAGGATAGGATTGGCAATCTCCAGCGGAAGTGGAGGCGGTGAACCCTGAGAATACAGCTTCTGGCAGAAGTCCACAAAAACTTGGGCTATATCCCCTAGCCCCTTTCGAAAAAGCCCAGAGGAATCCCAGACTGCCGGTACCATGGTGTCTGAAATGCCATGAGTTGCCAGCCAATACAACAGTTTGCCTGACTTATCCCCGCACTCATATACTCTCTGCGTGGAGGCCATCCAACACTGCTTCACCTCATCCAGAGAGATCCGCAGCAATTCGGTTTGAGCCACTGCCAGGGCACAGCGGGTTTCGTCTGAGTCGCACCAACATAATTCAGCCTCCAAGGGTAGTATTTGACCTTCCAAATCGGTCACCTGCACTAGTTGAAGAGCTTCAGAGTGACGCACATAGTCCATGAGACAACCCTGTAGAGAAGGCTTACAAGAGGCCCATAGCGTCGCCGCAGATGAGACCGACCCCACGTTAAGTTCAAAGAAGGATTGCAGCTCCACCTCCACAAAGGTGGCACAGACTGGGTGCTTCAAGTGCCAAGCACTGAATCTCCACCTAGGGTAAAGGACGCCGGTTTGAGTTCCCCAAAACAGTAAAAGAGGGCCATGATCTGAAATGCCGCGCGGCAGGATGGATACAGATTGCACAGAGAAAAGATCCACAGCCGGCAGCCACAGCAAGTCGATGTGCGATTCGGTATTGTACGCCGCTGCGCGATAGATATAGGAGTGCAGGGTAGGGTGCCAGGAGAGCCAAGCGTCGCACAGGCCCACAGAGTCGGCCCAGGAGGACAAGTGGGAAAAGCGAGCGCGCCTACTGGGGTATGGGCTGTAGAGGCGTAAAGCACAGGATCAGGAGTGGCATTAAAGTCACCACCCATGATAGTGAACTCCTGATGGAGACACAAGACAAAGTAGCGTAGTGACTGAAGGGTGGGCTGCAGCGGGGGGACATACCAAGATACGAAGGTATAGTGTTTGGCTTCTAGACGGCCCTCAACTCCCTCATAGCACCCCTGAGGATCGGTGTGGGGTCTGTAGTGGCAAGCAGGAAGGACCTGTGCAGCAGTATGGCCACCCCTATGGAGTCACGAATAAACCCAGAGTGAAAAAAATTCTATCATACCCAAAGCGGCCCAAGATGGCACAATGCGTGCCCAATAGGTGGGTTTCCTGTAACAGTACGAACGCTGGTCTGTGTCTCTTAATGTGTGTCAGCATGGCAGATCCTCTAATCCGATCCAGCAGGCCGTTGACGTTCCAGGAGAAAACTGTTAGCTTGGGGGGAGGGGGGTGGGGGGTGGATCATGGCAAGTCACGCGAGACATGGATGTATCCTGCCAGATACCACAGGATGCGGATAGCCCCAGAAGGAGTGCATTGTAAACCCATACACAAATTGATGCAATAGTGCATGCTGCTGACAACCTGAAAAGGAAAGTTAAGATTAAAACATCAAACCAGGCCCAAGCAGCCAGCCAAATCCCCACCCTCTCAACACCCCCCACCCCACACTTCACCTCAGGAAGCATCTGTCACTCGTGAATAAACTACTATCAGCAAGGAAGACGAGGAGGAACGTCAGTAGCAGGTAGGAGCCCGATGAACAAGGATAATGTTCCTGACAGCATATATCAACATTACAAAAAATGGGGGCAGGCCAGCAGGGTGTAGGACAAGGAGGAGGGGAAGAAAGGGGGAGAGGAAAGGAGAAGGGATGCCCGATTAGTAACAAATCCAGACAGTGTACGGTGCAGCCCATAATTAGAACAGCCAGTGACGGGCAACATTATGGCCTATTGGAATGGTTCTGAAGACACTTGTCTCTGATACAGCAACCTCCAACCCTGACCACATCAGGAAGCACTGCAATCAAGAAGGAGGACCACACCACAGTCAGGGAGGTGTCGACGGCTACGAGGGAGAGCTCAGGTCAGTGACAAGTGAGTGGAAGATCAAGGGAGTGTTGTACAAGGTTTCATCTGGAGCCAGCGTTGTGGCAGCTGAGCCATTGTCTCTCAGGGCTGGGTTGGGGGCACCAGCCACATCCCTTTGCTCAATCCTGGACCGTTTGGAGCAGAAGCAGCTGCCTCTCTGCCGCCGATGGGGAGGCGTCAGAGAGCGCCCCTCTGTGTCACTGGATTGGTGCAGTTCCGGTGATGGCCACCTCAGCTGTCGTTGCTCTGTTGTCCACTCCCATGCTCGCTCAGGACTGTTGAAGAAGAAAGTCGAGGATTGAAAAATGGATTTGAGGCGGGCTGGGAAGAAGAGCATTTAGCGAAAATTTAAAGCGCAGAGTTATTGTTTCACCTCATCGAAGGAGCAGCGTTGTTGCTGCACCGCTTTCATATAGTCAGGTTGAGCATGGGCCTCACGCAAAATCGCATCCCTGTCCTTTTAATTAAGTAGTCGCAGGATCACAGGCCGGGGAGGGGCCCCAAAAGCAGGCTTCGGCACCAGAGAGCGGTGGGCCATTTCAATGACAAACAAAGCCGACAGCTTACTTCTGGGGACCCAAGATCCTCGGTGCTTACGCCAAACCCTGAGGCTTTAAGGATTCGGGCAGGTTGTTATGCCTTGATCATTTTTCGGCATCTTCCGCCCTCTCGATCAGCGTCTGCACGGAGGTGGTGAGCCTGGAGACCTGGCGCTTGAGGGAAGTAAGTTTGTCTTCAGCTGAGGAGACCTGCGTCTCCACCTCCGTCTTTCTATCTACCACATTGCGCAAGTTTTGGCACAGAAGGGAGGGATCCACCTGGAGGCCGTCGATCTTTGACTCCACAGCCTCCCTTAAGTCGATAATGGCCTGGAGAACCATTCCTACATCATTTGCGGCCCGCTGTGTGAGGGCCACCACTGGAGCCTCAGCATTGTCAGGCGGGAAAACTGTATATTGGTTCATTTTTGTTTGGGCGGGTGTCTGCGGTGGCAGCTTCGAATGGCCCATGTTCCAGAAGCCAGAGAGCCCAGTGGTACAGTAAAAATGAGGAGAAGGGAGTTGAGAGAGTAGCCTAAACCCAGCTCCCCAGGGCCACATGGGTGTCACCTGCAGTCAGCCCGCCAGCCAAACCCCGCCCGTTGTAAGAAAGCCGCCAGCTCACAAATCCATTGGCATCAGCAGGGATGGAGCGCAAGCACAATTCAGATAGGTCTTTGGGGACACCAAGGAGGGAAAGGTTAGGGGTGGGCGGAGTTCGCAGAGTCCTACTACGCGGAATTCTACAGAGTAGCAAAAAACCTCCACTGTGCTATGCGGAATTCCGCTTTCGGGCAGTGTTTGCCGGCGCAACCATTTGCGTTGCGTTGGGAAAGCGGAGTGTGTCCGTGCACTCCAAAATTGCGCATGAATGGCACTACGCAGTCCTGAAATGTGCTAGCGTTCTAAATAATGCGCGAACAGCACCACGCGGTCCGCATGGGCGTGGCCATCTTGTTTTTCTGCTCTCTGTTATGGTGCTTCTTCTTAATCTTTGTGCTCTTCCTCCTTTATTACTTTTCTACCCCCTAATTTTTATTTTTTACACCAGTGTGTGTCTTTGTGTTTGTGTATTTTACATTTTTGTGTGTAAATGTTTTCGTGTTTTTGGGACTTTTTATGACTTGTTTTATTTCCCCTTCTTTCTTCTTTACTTTCCCTTCCTTTCCATTCTTAGTTTATTTCCCCACCCAGCACTATGGCAGAGGGGCGGCTTCCATGCGGGCGGCACTGCCGCCCTGTTGTGCAGCCCAGGGCGATCTTTGGAGAGGAGGAGGTGGCAGCACTATTTATTTTTTGTGCAGCGCCACCTCCCCTCTATGCATGCAGCAGGCCTGGTACCAGCTACTCCCTGCGGGAGCGTCTGCGGCGCTGGGGGCTGGTGCGCCGGTGCGCCGGTACGTGCGGTGCACCAGTGAGGTTCGGCGCACGGCCCAGCAGCTGAGGTACCGCTGGGCTGACATTCTCGACAGGGAACAGGACCTGCTCGACCTGCTAGGCTTTGAGATTCTGGGGCTCGGTGAGTATTAATTACTTGTTGTGTACGTGTTCTACAATGTGGAAAAATAAATCCAAATAGCATGCTGCTCAACTTAGAAGTAAGTTATGTTTAGTAAAGTTCACAGTGGCATATTATTGTGTGATCCAGTTTCTAGTTTCTGCTAGGCAGGTGCTGCTACCTAATCGCATTCATTAGGCACTCGATTTGGCTGATTAATTAAGAAGCCTTTGCAGACTGTTTCTTCAGTCACTATAGTGAATCACTGAGTAGCGCATTCTCTCTGTGACTTTGTTTATATAGCTTGTACAGTTACAGGTTATTTAATTGAATTCACAGTGATGATGTGAAGTATGCATCTATGCATTGCAAAAAGGGAGACTGAGTTGGCTCATCAAGAGTGTTGAGAAATGGGAATAGAATAAAAATCAAAGATCATTCACTGCAATACATTAGTTCCAAATGTAGTTTTGTTAAGGAGATTTGGAATATGGATTTAACGATAGTCGATAGACTCGAGTCGAAACTAGTAGTACTACAGGTGATCTGTGTTAGCGACTGCATTTGCTTTTCATAAAACATTTTGCAGAGATTATTAACAGAATCACAAATCTATTTGTATTTATCTTCTTAATTTCTTTCATCAGCACCAAGGTCAAGAAGGGGTACGATTCGGAGGGTCCAGGGCAAGCTGGTCAGCCGGTGCCGACCACCAGTGCCGCTGCTTAGGGCTCTGCTGATTCCAGTAAGTCCTTTTATGATTGTTGTGGACTTCTTAGGGTAGAACAGTAGAATCTTGGGGTATTTATTGGTCTGTTGGAATGTTGGTGCTATTGTCATAAGGTTTCTGCACATACAGAGCTATGCACAGGATAATAGGACCTCGGAATATAGTGGTGAGCCAACCATAGACCTTAGCACCCAAAACCCCAACCCAACTAGCCTTAGCGTCCCATTAGCACTAATGTACCAATGATTAGACAACCTAGAACACGGTATCTCTCTCTCACCCAGGACTCGCAGAGGCAAGAACACTCTTTCGTCACACTCGTACCTGTCCACAACATGCGTAAGAAGAGACACTGTATAGTTCAAAATATTTATTTCAACTTACGTGCTCTAAGATACAGTACACGTGTCAGTACTAATAGCATAATACATATGAATAATATAATCAGCATAGTTACTACTCCATAGAATACGAACGGGGAAAGCATCTCATAAAGCAGTGGATATATGTCTAACTAACATTACCACCCTCCCCGTGCTGGAAGCCAGTTTATTATGAGAATAGAAGACCTTTGGGCTTTGACTAGTGAACTCCCATACCTCAGTCTCTAGATGCAAAACTACATCAGCATACAATCACAGCTCTTCTCTCTGGAAAGTTCGTCTCCAAGTGCTGCCTAGAGCAGGCGACCGCATTATTAAAAGCACACTAATTTCTCAATGGCAGCTGTACATGGTGTTATGTCTAGGTGCGAGGGACGGGCCAAATCAGTATGAACCAGGGATTTGTTATTCGACCTTGTAACTGTTGTTCAGACTGAGCCCAAAAGGGAATAGGAGAAAAGGTGAGAAACAGAAAATGCAGACAGTTGTAAAATAACTTGGCAGTAGCAGAGGGCGACAGAACAACAGTGTAAGAGTAACGTGCGCAAAAGTCATCATGGCAGCCAGGCCTGTGCCAACGTAGCCAGGCAGGCCATGAGCCACAAGACACTAGCCATCGTGATTCATGAAGATTCAGATAGCAGGCCCCAGTAAGCTAGTATTTTAAATAAAAATAACCATCTATGTTTGTTCAGAAGGCTTTCCTTTTCCTGCTTATGCCTAGCTCCAACACAGCTCATTTCACGAGACATTGGCCATGGTCATCATGGACAACCCCCCCCATTGTAGTGTGCTGCAGACCCGTTCATTTATAGTTACAGTAGACCAGCAGTTTCCAATGACAGTGCAGCAAGGCTGGAAAAAAAGTATGAGGTCCCACTCCCATTGCATTTGCCACCCAACACCATATGTTTTTCATTGACCATTATTCCATGCGTGGCTTGTCTAACTTTGTGAACCAACGAATCAAATGCCCAGAGTGATATTTGGAAGATACTGAAGTGCTAACTGAACTTGTAGTGCTGCATTGCTGTTGTATTTGGGGTTGCATATCTGGGATCTAAATTATATGTAATGTTTTATGTTCTAGCCACACAGAACATTGGTGATGCTGGCTCCAGTGCCGCTGCAGGAGGAGACGGCGACGGGTCAGTTGGAGGGGGAGAAGTGCCAGCAGGGACGGGCACTGGTAAGTCACATATTTCTTGCAATTCCTATGCTCACTAGCTATTGTCATGGCGTCGCTCATCGTCAGAAAAAATGAGGTGACCCCCCCAGCTTTACCAGCCACAGCGGTTGTTGAGTTATTATTATGGCCTCTTCTATCTGCAATGCAGCAAAATCTCACATAATGAGCTTTGATGGCTTGAGGGAGACAAGAAAGAACGGAAGGTACCTTAAAAGAAAGGAAATGGTATATGTGTGAAAGGGTGGGTGGGCCATTCTTGGCATGTGCCACATTTATTCATACGATACCCATGTGAAGTGATTCCAGAACACATATCATGGTTTCCCATAACAGATTAATTTACACTTGTTCAGATTTTTCCCTTTTGAATTGAACTGTGAATGAATAAGCCAAAGATGATGAATCGATGATCAGTCTAGTGGCACCTCTAATATATATTAAAAAGCTCTACCCACCTGTCTAATCCCCTGCCGTAGAGAAAATCAAGTTTCCTTTCCTTGGTTACCGCCCAGCAAATGAATTTGTTGGAAATACATGGTGGCAGGTGAGGCCACAGACTAAAGTGGGAGTAAGTGCATGATTTGATGTCAAGTTGGGCATATCAGATACACAGTGATGAATGTGCCAAATAAAATCTATATAATCTGTTTCTTTACCTGTAGTGCAGTCCATTAGATTACTTTTCCTCAATCTCTACTTACGGCAGACAGGATAATATATTAATATCTGCATTTCATACATAAGCTGTGTGACTGATGTAGTATCTTAATTATTATTCATCAGCCTCTTTGGAGACAGGGTAAATGCATTTGCCGAAGAGCAGGGTCATTGGAATTAAAAATAGATAGTTGTCAAATACAGCTGCAGACAGTAGCAAACTAGCAGGTGCGCTAGCTAGCAATGAGCAAGGCTTCATTATTTTAGCACCACACACAACTTGTACTCCATATAGTGCATAATGCCGTACTCATCAATGAGAAGTCATTTATTTTACAACTCAAAGTGTCTGACTCTGTTTATAGTTACTTGAAAAGCCTTTAGAAAAATAATAATCCAATCACTGTTTTTTTAATCCTGTGATGGTATTCTCTGCCTGTTACTTTTCTGTCACACAGTCTGTGCTTTTTTATGTTTGGCAACATTTGTGGGAAAAGAAAACATAAAATTGGCCTTGTGATTATCATATTCACATCAAATAAATTCCAATGGCCCTAGGGGACCAGTAATGTACTGCTACTGTGCCACCCAGTTATTTAAAACAATTGTTTGCACAGAGCATTATTTACAATTTGTCTTTTTTTTCTCAATATAGCTGGTCCTGCTGGTCCAGCTGGACCACCCGACAGGCAGGAGAGAGTGGCCCGTTTGCCGCGGCAGAGGCTGGAGCATATCCAGAAGGAATACCGGCGGCTGGTGGTCCTGGAAGAGAAGGAGAAAGAAAGAAACGTACAGCTGCCGGGCCCCAGTGCAGCTGGTCCCCTCAGTCTCCAGCCTCCTGGCCATCCCATCCCCGGCACTACCGTCAGCCAACTGCTGCCACCCCCCACCAGAATGGCAACATGCCATTGCTGCACCGCATCCTGCAGTGGCTGGACACCATGAAGGGCCGGCTCACCTCAATGGAGCAGAGCATGGACAGCTCCAGACCAACTTCCATAATGCCCTCTTTTAGCCCTTTTTAAAAAAAATTGTTTTGGTGGGAGGATTTGTTGTTTGTTGGTGCTGGGTGGAAAGGATGGGAAGGGAGTTTGTAGTGGGACTGGAAAGACTTTCTTGAACATTTTGAGTTTTGGGGTTTGGGTCAGTTTTGTTTGGGAGAGGGGTCGGCATGTTGTTTGGGTGGAGAGGGTGGATTGCATTGTAAATAACTAAAGGGGGAAACTATTTTTTATAATCTAAATTTATGCCTGAAGTAGTTTATTTTACATTTACTTTGCACTGCTGCCTTCAAGTAGTTTTACGCAGCCTGTTTATGTGCTTGTAACTTAAGAGATAGCGTAGCACTTAGTTATAGAGTCTAGGCTTATACTTCTCTAGCTATCTTGACCATTATAGGGAATACTGCCATGATGACCTATATTGTGTCGAAGTTCTGAACTATCTAGATAAAAAACAGTAGCAGTTAATTTATTTCTTACTAAGTTAAATTACATCCATACTAGTTGTCTTACCGGAATATACATGCAGCAGTAACAGGGGAGGCATCACAACTTCACAAGCGGGGTCCCACTTCCAGTTCCATCCAGGTGAGCTCCAACTGTAGGATTGATCTGAATGATTGATTGATTATCCATCGTAGGGCAACTAAATGAAAGTAGAAAGACTGAGTAAGTGGGTAATATATTTATCAAAGATTTACAAAGAATTGACGCCACCTGGGTAGTACTACGTGGTGACACAATGAGAATGCCTGATTGTGCTAAAATAGCAATACTAGTAAGTTTTGGCTAATGTGGAGCTAGCAGTATTATTTGTGAAATCCTCAAGTTAGCAAAAATTGACTCAAAGTCTGGAGTCGACAAGCTTAGGTTAGGTGTTTATGGTTAGGCAACACAAGGCCTGAATGATATTGATGCTGACGACTGATGTTCTTCATTCTATATCTAAAAAATATGGATAATTTTTAATGCACGGGTTGGTAAAGGGCTGATTTGGGCTACTGCTTAGAAGATTCTACAGTAAGTTGGTGTTGCTTTCACCACATCTGCCCCACCAAGTGTGTGATCCATTGATGGTGTAATTTAGGCCACACCTCAATAAATCACACAACTCGGGGGAAGAGGGTTAGGGGTTTGATGAATGGATGGGTAATGGGATTTGGGGAAAGGTTTGACAAAGACAAACACTACAACTCAAGGCCAGCATTCATATGGGCAATAAGCACATCATTCGGCATCAATATGTTGTTAGAAGGAAACAAAGGAGTGAGTACGACAGTGTACAGATACATGCATTGCAAACAGTCCTTCTGCCCCCGAGACCCAATTTACCATATACCTAAATGTTCTGTCTTCTAGGTTAGGGAGTGATCTCACCCACCCACCTACGTCTCTTAGTTATCATGATTGTTAAAAGAAAAATGATACTATATTGCAAAATTGGGTGGTGAGTCTGCATTCTCCTCAGGAATGTCCACTCCTTGGGGCCTGTCTGCACTGGCCCAGTAGGTAAGCAGGAGTGTTGTTGAGCTTAGCTAGCTTTCACTTTTCGTTCATGAAGGAGACTAGAAGAAGGCCTGTGGATTGTGAAAGAGAAATTGTATTTAGAGTCAAGGAGAAGGACAGAAGGAAGGTAAGCTTCATGAGGAGTGTATCAAGAAGACTCAGAGGCAGCACCAAAAAACAAAAGGGACCCTCAGAGTATCACTTTTGCCACAAGTTCAATACACACACACACACATACAGAGCAGCATTTCACAAACCCACCTCTCTCTATTCCACCCAGCTGAGTACTAGGCCTCAGACTCTTGGTTTACCTTTGAACTCAAGTCCATAGTATACCCGATAACTTCTTGCTTCTAGCTATTGATGAGGTAGTCCTGCAGCTCCTAGTCCCGCCCTGAGTTCTTCACTGATACTCCTCCAGTCCTAACTCTGAGTAACGCCCTCCCAGATCAATCATCATCATAAATGACCCGAGCAAGATAGACGTGGAGTGCAGTGCACTGCTGTTGAAGATCAAGTAGAGAATGAAACAGAATTGCAGTATTTTTTTGCATAGGTTTCTGTTCGATAATTAAAGTGACTGTTCTGGTGTCTGAAGAACCAAAAAAAGGAGAACACCCCTGCAATTAATTAAATCTGGCTAAGTGTGAAAGGGCTGATCATCACCTACAGGGCAAAAAAATTAGCGCCCATCACTCAAGCCCAAAACCATGCAAATCAATAATCATCTCAAGAAATTTCCTATATTACAGTTCAACACACACCCTCCCTCAGTGTCTGCCACCACATGAATCATCAATCAACTTAAATCATCACTCATGCAATCAGTCACTCACAGTTACAATAGTTGAAGTTACCTCATCCAATCCAAGCATGGGTAGTTCAGATAGGTATTCAATCATCTTTGATGCAGGCAACACATTGGAATGTTATCTTCGCAGGCAGTCTTGTAGGATAATAATTGTATGGGACAGCCCTTCTAGTGCTAAGAGATGCAAAAAGGAATAGGCATTAGGCTATAGGCATGCGAGGGGGGCAGGCATTGTCCCCAATGTCATGAAGGAATAGTGGAGGCAGCTTCAAAGCACACTGGTCCAACTGCAATCTGGCAATATATATGTAACTAATAAAAAAGGTGGGGCAGCATAAATCTGACACAAAAATAATAATGTTCCTGTAGCAAATTTCTTTTTTTTGTTCTTTTGCAAAGAAAGAACTAAGTTCAATGAATTTTTTTAAAAGTTCTATGGAGGCACTGGCATTATTTGTCCGGGAAGTAGAATTCATCCTTAAACTCTGGTGGTTCATCCAGAAGTTGGCCAGCTAACACATTTGATTCAATTTTGGACCAATTACCCTCTTCTTCCTCTTGTGCTGCTGTTTCAGTAACGGTGTAATTGTGTGGTATAAAATGTTGGTTCATTTTGATCATAGTCAATCTCTCTATATTTTGAGGCAAGAGACTAGTCCTTCTCACTGTGACGACTGCACCAGCTGCACTAAACACACGTTCAGCAGACACACTGGTGACAGGACAAGCCAGATACTTTATTGCCAGCCTGCTGAGCTCTGGCCATTGGCGCATCTTCCCATACCAGTACATCAATGGATTTTGAGCCACATTAACCTGTTTTGTATCATCCAGATACTCCTGGAACATCCTGTGGATGGTCATTGGTGCTGCCACTTGCTCTACCTGTTTTGCCATTGCCTCTGCACTGGACTTGAGCCCTGCAAATTGAAACCAATACATTTCAGAGGTTAGGTCTTGTCCTTCTTTTGCTGTTGTTGCCGGTGTACTGGTTGGTGGTGTTGTTGGCTGCTGTGAGACAAGACTGCCCCCTCTGGAAGTTGAAGGCGGTACCACAGAACTGCGGGTTGGGACGTGAAGTTCCAGCTGTTCTTCTTCCAAGTCTCCGGCTTGCTCTACAATCCACCTCTTCTATTTTAAAACATCCCCTTCAGAAAAAGGGATGAAAGTGGGCAGAAGTTTTTTGTACCATGGATCAAGTAGTGTGGCACATATTTACTCTTTGGACTCGATGATGTAATGTTGCAGCCTTATATTAGAAGCCAAGTACAGGACTAAATTATTAAACAAGGATGTGCTTCTGTGTTTTCATTCACACCTGCAGGGACGAACCTTTCAGATGCCTACTTTACCTGGTCTTGTAGGAGATGCTCTGCTTACTTATCAAGTCATTCCCACCCATCTGTGTTACTCATTAAAAAAACTCACCAACCACCCATATCAGGTCACATACCCATCAGCCAATGATCTCAAAATGGGCTGCCAAAATATCGTTAAAAATATTTGAGGTGGGTCAGAAAGTGCCTCACGTAAACACCATTTTGCAGCAATTTCATCATTACATTAAAAATATGACACAAGCATGAGGTGTGTCGAAATTTGAGGCTGTTAACTTATGTAAAGCTCTTTTAAAAATGTTGTTTCTCTTGTCTCTGGCACTATCTTTCCTTCTCTTATTTTCATCAACCACTACAGGTCCAGAGCATTATTGAGGTGGAGATGTGTCCTCGTGCCCTGATGAAATTATCGCAAAATTTTAGGGCAATGAAACATGTCGGCCGTTCAAGTTAAAATGGTCTAAACATGCCATTTTTTTAATCGAGTGTGAACACTAGTCAGAAAATAAAAAGTACGTGAGATAGATGTTCACAAATCTATTTTAATAGGGAGTTAAGTTTACTCTTTTTCACATTACGGGTTATAGATGGTAGATAGATGACGCCGTCATTCACACCTTACTCTTTCACTTCATAATTTTCCATATTAGTTTAGAAGTTAGGTCACATTTTTCTGTTTCTGTCAAGAAAGCGCCGATGATGACAGAGTGAGCAAACTGGTGAGTACCAACCAGTAGCTCCATGGATGGTGCTTATGTGAGGCATTTTCTGACCCACCTCACATTTTTTAACGATATATTGGCAGCCCATTTTGAGATCATTGGCTGATGGGTGTGCGACCTGATATGGGTGGTTGATGAGCTTTTTTATGAGTAACACAGATGGGTGGGAATGACTAGATAAGTAAGCATAGTCTCACCAAGGAATAATACATAATACCTGTTCAATAGAGATTTTTTTAAAGTCATTATGTGTTCTCTATAACCAGGTCTTGTGGTTTTGTGAAGTACGTGAGTGGAGTGCGTACTGGTTATAATTCCTTCTGATGCTCCCTATTTGATACTTGTAGGAGATGCAACAACAAGATAGCTTGGCCCATCATACTGTCCTCCTTTCTAACTTCCCTTGTGAAAACCTCAAAAGGGAGTAGCATCTGTGTCAGGTATTTGACTAGCCCTATTTGTCCGCATCCATAGTCATAGCTTCCCCAACTACATCCCCTCCTCTTTGAATGACAGTCATTGCTCTGTTTGTACTGCTCAAACAGACAATGCAACATGTAAAAGGTGGAGTTCCAACATGTTGGCACCTCCTGTATCACGGCTTTAACTGGTGCTCTATCATTATGCTAAATAATCCGTAGCTGCTTCCGGGCTTTAAAAGAATGACTGAAATGGGTGCAGATTCTTCTGCAGGTGGTCAGTATGTTGCTGACTATGTCTTTTTTTTTAAGGAAGTCTTGCACCACCCCTTGGCCCTACTTAATTATCGTCCCATATCTCTGCTTCCTTATCTGACTAAAATACTAGAATCCCATGTAGCGAAATGCTTATGCTCATTCAGAATCTCAGTTCCTTGACCCCCATCAAGCATGATTTCGTCCATCTCACTCTACAGAGATGGTCATTCTGTCTGTATTGGATGAATTAAGAAAGGAAGCTGATAAGGGCACCTGTCAGGCCCTGGTGCTGCTAGATCTCTCCGCGGCTTTTGACACGGTCGACCATGGAATTTTGGTGGACTGTGTCAGTGATGCAGGACTCCAGGGTCCAGCCCTTGACTGGGTCACATCCTTCCTGGAGGATCGGTCTCAATCTGTCCGTCTGTCTCACTTTATTGCGCCGGAGGTTACGACCAATTGTGGAGTGCCACAGGGATCGTCATTATCCCTGCACATGTTTAACCTATACCTACTTCCTTTAATCCAATCCTTAAGGGAGTGTAAGGTAAATACCTTTAACTATGCAGACGACCTACAACTTATATTCACAATCAAGAACACACCCGAGTCCACCTCTGATTTTCAGGCCACCTTGCTGTTCATCAGTAACTGGATGAATAGCAACAATCTGAAGCGAAACCCAGACAAAAACATAACTGATCTTAACTGGCGGCATTCAGAATCCCTAAAGCTCACACTTCTGGCCTACGGAGTTGGGCAGTCCTCCAGTTCCATCCCCCTCAACAAAGAGCCTCGGGGTCACACTAAACAGTGACTTATCTATGAAGTCCCAGATCGGAACAGTAGTCTCTACTGGATTCTTCCAGTTAAGGAGGATCAGGAAAATCTGTAGATTCCTTACGAGAGAGGCACTGGTGCATGTTGTCCTAGCCCTGGTCATCTCCCATCTAGACTACGCAAACTCTTTATATCTCGGGTCACCTGCGTATCTAGTCAGGAAACTGCAGCTGGTGCAGAACCAGGCTGACAGACTGATCTTCCATCAACCAAGATGGCAACACGCAACCCCCCCTTATGCGGCAGCTGCACTGGCTCCCAATACCACAACGCTGCGCTTTTAAAATTGGGTACCTCATCTTTAAATCCCTACAGGATGTGGGCCCAAAATTAATCTCTAATCTAATCAAGAGACATGTACCTACGCGTAATCTGAGATCTGCCCACCTGAATTTACTGATCATTCCGTCTTTTAAACGGAAGAGTCTAGGGGGCAGCAGGTTCGCAGTGTTGGCCCCACACTTCTGGAACGCTCTTCCCTATGAAATCAGATCCTGCACAGACTTACCTGTGTTCAGGAGACTTCTTAAGACATGGCTCTTTGTCCAGGCCTATGAATAGCTCTACGGGGGCGCAACTACTCCTATACTAGCGCCAAGAAACCAATTGGTGTACGTGCGCTTAAAAATAATTTTAACATAACATAACCACCAGATTGATGTAATGGGCCAAACACAGGACCCTGAAATAGCCTCGGTCTGACATGGCCTTGACTATGTTACTGCCATTGTCCGTGGTAACAAATCGAATTCTAAGACCTCTGGGCTGCAGCCATTCATACACCTTGCTGTTAAATTCCTCCATGATGTTTACAGCTGTATGTGATTTCTCCATCACGAACATGGCCAGTGTTGCATGCCGCCGAACACTCTTAAAACTTTCTTCAGGGCCAAGACCTGAAGATATCTTTTGCTTTACCCATGCAAAAGAGATCCAGTGTGCAGTGATGCACATGTAATCAGTCGCCTGACACTGGTCCACATGTCTGTCGTCAGGTGGATGGTGTGAACAACACTGTGCTGCAAAGCTTGTCCAACCAACTGCAGCACATCGTGATGCAGTGCTGGAACAGCCACTCTGGCAAAATAGGACCTACCTGGTACCCTCCATTTTGGGCAGATGGCTGCCACAAATTTTAAAAATCCCACTCCTTCCACAAATGAAAAAGAGAGGAGGTCCAGCGCTAACATTTTTGCCAGCTTCCCATTGTACAAACGTACGGGTGGTTACGCTTGTAGGGCCCCTCCTACCTAAACATGCCCGTAATAGTAGCCTTTATTTTCTTCTTTTCTTGGGGCACTA
This sequence comes from Calotriton arnoldi, assembly GCA_963921515.1. Taxonomy (NCBI): domain Eukaryota; kingdom Metazoa; phylum Chordata; class Amphibia; order Caudata; family Salamandridae; genus Calotriton; species Calotriton arnoldi. The sequence goes on along the minus strand of CAWUFW010017659.1, from coordinate 163,046 downwards.
ACACAAAGTCTTTTGAGAAGTAGATGCTAATGGTAGACTCAATGTCTGTGGTGGTGGTGGGGCAGTCACTGTATGCCGCAGTGTCTCCATCATCTCACTCTGAGTCTTCTTGTGCCATTGTGAAGTTGCTGCGGTGTGTTAATCTGCTGGCACACAGATAGGGACAGGACTGCTTTGCGTGAAGAAAATGTCACCCTCTTCTTCCTCATCATCATCACCTTCCCCCATGATTGGACTTGTAGCTGATGTTCCCCAGCTCTGCATACGACCACGTTTAGCAATTATTTTAAGGTGCGCCTCCCACCTGATTGTGTGGGGTTTTTTCATATGGGTCGTCTGGTCTTCAGTACCATAATATGTACGAGGCTTACCTTGACAAACATTTGTGTGGCAAATGGTACATACTGCAATGTGCTCCCCCTCTTCGCTAACTGTAAAAAAGTCCCAAACTGGGGAGGAGTACTTTTTTACCGTGTCACTGCCAAAGCCTGAAGACAAACTGGAGGTAGATGGGCATGTCGTCGATAGCCTCTCTGCTTCTCCTGAGGCAGGGATCGGTGCAGGTCTCAGCTGGGGCTTTGCAATTATGGGACCTGGTGGCGGTGCTACCTGTGCCACATCCCTCGGAGCTGGTTGAATAGCAATGTCAGATTCCTCTGTGTCACCTTCCGCCATGACTACCTCGTCATCGTTATCCTCCTCTTCATCCCCTTCCATAAGTCTAAGTCTTTCTGGAACTTTTCTTTTCCCTTGCCTCTCCTGTTGTCTCCTGGTCTCTGTCGGGATCCACTCTATGTCCCTATCATCATCATCAGAAGTGGTGCTTAGAGAAGATGGTGCTGTAGTACCCTTCCTTTTCCTTGCTAAAGATGTGGGAGCCAATGATTCTAAAAGAGGAGGTTCACCTTCTTGCTCTGAAGGAAGCTCAACCTCCTGTTCTGCCCCAACATCAGACAAATCCATTGCTGGCTGAGGCTTCTGTCCACTTTTCTGTGTTTCCTGAAACGATTGTGAACTACTTTGCGAAAGGGACAAATCCAATTCAACATCACTACTAGTTGGCGTCGACATGATTGCACTGGCTGTCTCACTGACAGGCATGGTCCTTGGCTTAGGTTGGGGAGATGGTGCTGTTGATGCAGGAGTGCTGATTTCAGCGTGCTCGCCGGGGGCTGGTGCAGCAGGCACAACTTTCCTAGAAAAGGTTGCGGTCAGCACGCCAGTGGTGGAAATCTGCTTCTTCTGCTCCCCACTAGCCACTTTCTTGCCAGCACCTTTCTTTGGGGTCATCTTGAAGCTATCAGTTGGCAGAGGCACTTAGCTTCACAACAAGCTTAAGAGATGACCGTGTTGCGTAGCCAGTCACGCGTTACGCCATGCACAGGCCTTCTGTCTGGCAGTACTGTGGGTGATGTCTCTTCTCTTGTGAACCTAAAAGCAAACAAGCAAGAAAAACATCAGTGGATATGCAAGTTGTGGGTGGCTGCCTTCCCCCTACCCTTGATAACTGGTTGTGTTCCATTAAACATATAGCCACTTTAGATAGGAAAAGCTCTAGAAATGTCAACTTTGGCTCCCGTTTTTTGAATGGTGTGATGTTTTAAATATTAACAGGAGTGGTTTAATGGTCCTATGATTAAGCCTTCTCAGCCTCAGCAGGTTTTGGGTGTAGGTTCTTGTTGTCTAGTCTCCCGGTTGGACAGTGAGAGGGTTGAGACAGACAAAAAAAGAAAATAGGGTACACGGAGACCATGCCCGAGGGTCATACAGAACTATGGTCTCCGTTTGTTTTCCCTAGCCTTTGTTACCCAACCTGTTAAACAGCACATGGGTTCAGGTTCTGATTGCCCATTAACATGTGCAAGTGGAAGAACGACATTGTTTTTTCTTTCCATTAAAGAGGCTAATGAGGACTACAATAAAAAAAAAATAAAAAAAAGAAGAACACCAGTGAAACATGGCATTGTTGCAGTTCAAGTAGTATTACAAACAAATAATATCATTTAGTGTGGCTACCTAAGTTATTATAAATAATTAACAATAGTATACAGTGTTCATTCGTAAAACGGAAAACTACACCAACATAAGCTTTCATGGTGCACACTCAGGAAGGATTAGAAAGAGCAACAACAACAACAACATCAAAACAATACAGCTGTAAATGTTTGCTTTATGTGTAATGCATCATGTTGGATGTGGCACTCAGGGAGGTGCAGCTGACAAATGACAATAGAATAATCCTTACACAATGATTGCTGTTGTGCATCTATAGCAGACATGGGGTTGATTCATTGATGACAGATGTTATGAAAAGGGTACAAAAAAATCTAAAAATAAAATAAATAAATAAAATACCAAAAATATTAACAATTAAAAAACTAAAAAAATAATACAAAAATAAAACAAATTAAAACAAAAATTGAAAAAAATAAAATAAAAAATGTATAAATAAGTGACATTATCCTCAAGCATATCATTCATTTTAATGTATTAAACTGCTATCTCATTGCTCAACCATCCATGCAAGCATATGGCAAAGGGCCACACTGGCTGGACACACAAAATGGCTGCCTGCCATTGTCACATGGTCGTCAACATCAACAACACAGAGTAAAAAGGCATTGGGAATGGGAACAAAGAGAAGACATGCAGGCCTATGGCAAAAGCACACTGGCTACCTACACAAAATAGCCACTGACTGACCACAGGGTCAACCAGCAAGCAAGGAGGCATGGCTACAACGTAATGATAGAAGAACAACACATGCAAGCCTATGGCAAAAGCACACTGGATGCCTACGCAAAATGGCCACCAGCCACATGGTCAAACAGCAAGCAAGGAGGCATGGGGAACAAAGAAAAGATATGCAGGCCTATGTGGAAAGCAATAGCACACTGGCTGGCTACACAAAATGGCTGCCAGCCACATGGTCAAACTTCAGCACAACAACAAGCAGCAAGGCGGCATGGTCACAAACACAGAAGACATGCAGGCCTATGGCAAAGGCACACTGGCTGGCTACACAAAATGGCCGCCAACCACATGGTCAAACAACAACAACCAGCAAGGAGGCATGGCCACAAACACAGAAGACATGCAGGCCTATGGCAAAAGCACACTGGATGTTTACACAAAATGGCCACCAGCCACTTGGTCAAACAGCAAGCAAGGAGGCATGGGGAACAAAGAGAAGATATGCAGGCCTATGGCAAAAGCACACTGGCTGGCTACACGAAATGGCTGTCAGCCACATGGTCAGAACAACAACAACAACCAGCAAGGAGGCATGGCCACAAACAGAGAAGACATGCAGGCCTATCGGGAAAGCACACTGGCTGGCTACACAAAATGGCCACCAGCCACATGGTCAGAACAACAACAACCAGGAGGCCTGGAAAACAAAGAACATATGCAGGCCTAGGGTGTACACTGACTATACAAAATGGCCCCTGGCCACATGGCATAGTGAACAACAAAGGCAAATGGTGGCCTATGCCAAACACACATACACACACAGTGGCCAGACAAAAGAGGCATGGTAACAGAGAACACAGCATTAATTCAGCAATGCCAAAAACGGAAATTAACAGGGCTAAACTTTTCATTTTTTTATATGAAAAGCATCCAGTTTTCCTCTAAGAAAATGGTCTGTACGTAAAATAAAAAGACTGCTGTATTTAAAAGCAATCACAGACTGGTGGTCTGCTGACCCCAGCATGCTACCATCCCTGTGATTTTTCTGATTCCTAATGGGTCAAAACCAAGACCTACCTCATTAATATTCATGAGGTTATCTATTTGTGACCCACTGGGAATCGTAGAATGTGTCAAAGACACATTTGTAGATTGGGGTTTGCAATTGCCAATTAGCAAATCGCAAAAATTCACTATTTGGTAATCGCAAACGATTGCCTACGTACATTTGGCCCATAGTGCTGGTCGATGTTCTTGAGTTAATATTTTAGCATGTTGATAATAAAATCACGATATTGTTGTATAACACTGACAGAGCTTAAACATGAAGATGATAATGATAAGGCTTATAAAGGGCGTGATTGCCGAAAGGCGTCTTGGCACTAATGTCTGCTAGGTGTCTTGGTGCTAATGTCTGCTAGATGTCTTGTTGCTAATGTCTGCTAGATGTCTTGTTGCTAATGTCTGCTAGATGTCTTGGTGCTAATGTCTGCTAGATGTCACATTTGTGTTCTGCTAGTTAAGTGGCATAGACGTAAAAAGCCAAGCTTTGAGTTGTTTTCTAAAATGGAAAAAGTTGTACTGGTCTTCGAGGTGCCGGGGCATTTTGTTTCAAAGTTTACAGGTGGTGGAAGTAAAACTTCTGCTGCCCCAAGTCGCTTTATTAATTTTAGGAGTCTCTACAGTTCTTGATGTAACTGCGCAAAGGGCTCTCCTTGGTGTGCACCATTTGAATTTTGTTTTAAGGTACCTGGGGCCTGTACCATGAAGAGATTTGTGGGCGGTGCATAATGCCTTGTAAGCTATTTGCTTCCTAACAGGAAGCCAATGTAACTCCAACAGTGCGTTTGAGGCTGATTTAAACTTTGGAATCCTCATTAAGAGATGGGCGGCTGCGTTTTGTGTGATTTGCAGTTTGTTCAGAATACGTTGTTGGGCGTCCATATAAAGAACATTGCAGTAATCTAGTCTGGAAAGCACTAGAGTGATGATTACCGATTTCTGCAAATCAAATGGAAGAAACAGGACAATCTTTCTCAGAATCTTATTTAAAAAAAGCTGGTGGAGGTGAGCCTATTTATCTGATCAAAAAAAGTTAGGTTTACATCAAAGATGAATGTTATGTTCCTGACTTTACGGACCGGCATGGGGAGGGGGCCCAAATGTTGGGGCCACCAAGAAGTGTTCCAAAGGGGGTCTCCCTCCCGAACAAAAGCACCTCAGTTTTGTCTGAGTTAAGTTTGAGGCAATTTTGTCTCATCCAACCAACTACCTCAATCATACAGTTGTTGAAGCGTTTGGTGGTGTCATCGACATCCGTTGAGATTGACACCACCATTTGTGTATCGTCCGCATACGAAATTGTAGAGAATCCAAAAGAGAAGATCAGCCTGGCAAGGAGAACAACCTAAGCATAAAAAAGGTTTTGGACTCAGAGATGACCCTTGTGGAACGCTACGCAGCAAAGAGTTGTGATATGTACTCTTCCAGGAAGACGGACTGTTCTTTGTCTGAGAGAAAGGAACACAGCAGTTCGAGAGCTAATCCTCCGAGGCCCATGGTATCTAAGTGATCTACTAGCACTATGTGACTCATGGGGGCATATTTACAAGCCCCTATCACCACTACAACGTCCCTTTTAGTGACATTGTGATGGCGATATGAGCTTTGCCTTATTTACAAGGCAGCGTTAAGCCACTTAACATGGCTTAACGCTGCCTTGTAAATAAGGCCCCCTTTCACGCTACACTTAGTGTGAAAGGGGCGGGCAATGTGGACGTTCCACTGCAACACCTATTGAATTTGACGCTGCCCCCTGTTTACAAGGGTCACGTAAATAGGAGGCAGCGCCAAAATTAAGACCAGGGAAAACCTGGTCTTAAACAGGAGAAACGCTGAGAAATGCTTTATTTCTCCTTGTTTTTGCTGTTTCCATGTGTGCTGCCTTGGGCAACACACATCGAAACAGCAAAACGCCAATGATTGTTTATGTGCAGGAAGGTCCCTGTTGGACTTGGCCCTTTTGCCCTGAATTTTTTCGCTTGTGTAACAATAAAACGTGGTGTGTCTAAACAGAAAATAATAAATGCTGTGCAATGTTGTACACACTGTTAGCTCCACCATTTTAGAAAAGCACTGTGGAAAAATGTCACTGTTAAAATGGACGCCATGCCTGCCTGCCCATGTGACGCCTGACTGAGGTGGGTTGGCAGTCTAGTGGTTTGTTCCCCAGCGCCCCCTGCTTTTGGAGGGAAACGTTGCACCGAGGGTGCTCTACTCCTCCCACTAGACCAGTTAGAACCGGTTCCCCAGAGAACCTTCTGGAAGCTGCCAGCCCTGTCTGGTAGGTGGGGTGAGGGGCGTATATATAGGGGGCTGGGCTGCCATGTGCTCAGACAGGGACAGTGCAGAGCATGGACTCTCTGCCAGGGGAGACCGCCACATTGGGCCTGTGTGCTGGCCCCTGGGCCCATCTGCACCCCTCCACCGTCCGCAGGGCCAGGGAGAGCTCCTTACTGGAGTATAGACGGCCATGACAGGAGGAGTACCACGTTATGGGGGATGACGGCTTCTAGGAGCTGCGGTCCTGTTCCGATGAGTACCCACTGCCCGTTGATCTGACCCAGTATTGCTGATTGCTCTCCTACCGCCCTGAATCCAGCACCTGGGGAGCGCTATATCTGCGGTGCCAGGAGAAGGGAGAGGGTGCCTGCAGCGCCGGACTGCCAGAGCGCTACTTATCCTGGGGGACCCCGGAGGTGGGAGCGCTGCCTGTTGCCTGCCGGCATGAAGAGGGGCTGATGCCTGCACCCTAGCGCTGTGCCCGGAATACTGAAAGCGCTGCATGCCTGAAGAAGCGCTGTGCTGCTAAGGCATTACAGCTGTGTGCCGAGGAGATCCCGGAGTGGGGGGATCCGCCCTGAGCTTTGTAAGCCATCGGGAGCCCACCCCGCGTCTGGCCAGAAGAAGCTGTGCCTGGCGAAAGACAGCAGGAGCCCACCCTGCTGCCTACGGAAGAAGCGGGTGCCTACCCCGCGTGGGTGCCGCCTCGTGGCACGAAGGAGCAAGGAGCACAGCGGGAGCCCACCCCGCGCTCTCCATCTGCCCAAGATCACCGCCGCAGCCCGGAGAGAAGAAGCGCCGCCGACGCGACGCGAGTGCCCGGAGGACTGCCTGGAGGTGGGCGGAGCTGCGGGAAGGAAGCCAGGCGGGAGCCTACCCCGCGCTGGCTGGGCCAGAGAAGAGACAGGAAGCTGTCGGGAGCCTTGCGGGCTCCGTGACAAAGTCCCGGGCCCCACGAGGGGAGGCCCGGGTGAAGAGAGACCCGTGTGGCAGAGGAGACCGGAGCGGGAGCCCACCCCGCCGGTCTGGGTCTCCGCCAGTGGAGGAGTGCTGTCAGGAGCCTCGCGGGCTCCGTGCTGAAGCCCCGGGCCCCACGAGGGGAGGCCCGGGTGAAGAGGAGAGAGAACTGCGACTGCCCTGAGAGCCTCGCAGGCTCCGTGTAAAGTCCCGGGCCCCACGAGGGGAGGCCCGGGTGAAGCCTGGAAGTCCGCCGGTGTCTGGGGCTCCCCAGGACGTGAGGAGAGCCCAGAGGGAAGCCTTGAGGACCGCCGGTGAATGGGGGCTCGGTCTGCTGGTGGTTGGGGGTGTGTCGGGGCACATTGCCGGTGCCCGCCCCGGGACCAGTGCCCTTTTGTTTCCCAGCTGCCCCACTTGATAGCGGGCAGCTGCCACGAGTGGGCCTTTGCGCTTTTAGAGCCCCAGAACAGGGGGCTCCATCGGGACTAGTGACCCTTGGGGACTCCAACGGACCGGGCTCACCTGGGGCCCCGTGGTGCCAGTACTTTCTTTTGGGGGCATGATTGCTCTAGAGTGCCCGGAAGAGGGGCTCCATCTTCCCCCCCAGAACTGAACGGTACTTCCCACAACTGCCCCGCTGGACAGTGGGCAGTTGCAACGGTTGGGGCATTGCTGATCTGAGGGCCCCAGGCGCAGGGACACCAAGGACTAGTCTGCACGTGGGGCATTCATAATAGGTGCAGTTGTCCCCTAATAGTTGCCCTGCTGGCTGTTGCATAATGTATTGTAGGGCGCCTAACTTCGTGCTAAGAGGTTCCAGGGTCCTGCCCACGGGATAAGATGGTTATGCCTAATGTTCACATGGTTTACGCCTAATGTTATGCAGCATAGGTTTCACAGGTTACTGTGCCTTAAGCCCAATGATTCTACGCCTAAAGTGACCTAATGCTTTTCCCTAAGGTTGGCATTGCGGCTCTTTGCCCCAGTGACGATGCTGAGAGGTATACATAATGTATTGATGCCCAATGCCCCCCCCTGAGGCTGCACTGCAGGGTTTCTGCTAATGAGGTTTAGGCCTATTGAGATGCCACATGCACATGTTTAGGCCTCATGCAAAGGTGATGTATGCCTAATCCTAATGTGATTTTCTTTTGCTAAGGGAATGGTGCTGAGGTCCTTCATTCACCGGTAGGTAGTGGCTATCACGACTGGCTGTTGCACCCTTATTACTGATGCCCGTACATTTATCCTAACTGTGCATAGTGATCCTGGCAGCGACCCGAATGGCGCTGCACTGTAAATAGTCCCCACTTGTATATGACTGTCTGGTGCCAGTTGGCGCCGTGTACACCACTGTGATTATTGGTGCTGAGTTCTGCATAATACTTATGCTGTTTTTCACCTAAACTGGTGTGGTCTCCGTTTGTAGTGTGCCTGGTGTGTCGCCTGTGTGTGCTGCACGGATGCTTTACGCAATTCCTCCGGAGTTTGGCCTGCCCGCTCTGCACCACGCTACCCCGTTGCCAACAGTCCCCCTTCCTGCACATAAACAATCATTTAAAAAAAAATGCTGTTTTGCAACTTCTATGTGTGCTGCATTAAGCAGCACACATAGAAGTTACACAACGGCATTTAAAGATTGTTTATGTGCGGGAAGGGGGACCTTCCTGCACATAAACAATTTTCCCCTCAACACAGGCCCCCTTCCACTATGGTGCGAGGGAGCCTGCGTTGGCGCTAGGCAGCTTAATTTAGCACCAGCGCAGGGGGAAACGCAGAACTGCACCATATTCTGGTCAATATGGTGCAGCCTTACATTTCTAAAGTGACGAAGAGTGTTGTTAGCTTTCTTGGCTTAACGACACGCTTCGCCACTTTCTTGTAAATATGCCCCATGGTGTCAAAGACTGCAGATAGGTCCAACAAGATCACCACAGCCATTCCTCCGTTGTCGACAATTGCTCTAATTTCTTTGGTAGCAGCTATCGGAAATGACTCCATCCTATGATTTATCCTAAACCCATATTGTGCAGCTTCTAATATTTCATTTTCCTATAGAAAGCTAGACAGTACAGAGTTGAGATGCCTTTAGAGGATTTTAGCTGGCATTGGTAAGTGTGAGATAGGGCGGTATCTTTTTGCCTCATCAGGGCCAAGAGAAGGTTTCTTAACAGTGGATGGATAAATGCCTTTTTCCAAGCCTCAGGAAACTGACTCTTAAAAAAAATTAACATTCAGAAACTGTGAGGCATGATGACAAAGAAATAATGTAAGGATGGTGGGAACGCCATAGTGGTAGAAGTAGAGAGATTTGGATCGGTTGCTGCAGGACACTTTCCGCCATGGTTAGTCCCAGAAGAATTGCTTTACTAATTTATGGTTGAAAGAGTGTATACTTCCACCAGGGTGGACAGTCAAAGGTGGATAGTCAATGCTTCATCGCACTTAAGTAGTCACTAAGATGCACAGGTTTTTCTTTAAGTCATTGTTCACTCTCTAATTGCCCCAGGCTGTAGCAGCATTGTATCAACCCACAGTGCAAGGAGGTAATTACTGTAAGAACCCAGCAAAAAGGAATTCAAAAATAAGAAAAAGTATTCCAGGACCTGGGGTTTAACTGATCACTTCCACTCGGCCAAGCCTAGGCCAAGAAGTGTAGCCAGGAAATACACAGTGGGACAAGCAGAGAAATCGAGAGAAACCAACAAAACAAAAATGGAAAAGCCATCATTAGATTGAAAAGATACAAAAACTATGATGCAGAACTACTGGGCAAACACATAGTTGCGGACATCTTCTGAATTATTCCCAGAACCATGCTAGGAAAGAATTAGGAAGGGAAGCATACTAGGGTCAACAATAGAGACAAGCCAGGAGAGCAGGTGCCAACTGAGAAGCATCCAGGAAGAGGGTAAGACTCTGTTGAGGTGATCTTCTGCCCCCTGGAGATGAGAGACATGAGGAGACAGCAGGTGTTCCATCGGTCTGTAGCTAATGGACTGAGCCACTGCAATCGAACAGTCCACCTCGTGCTCTCCTCAGTGACTTAAATCTTGGGGACCTGGTTCACTTACTGGATCAAACAGGGAAGAGGCACATCACAACTGCAGAATGCGTAGAGCAGCATGCCATCTCCAATGAGCGGTAACTCTAGGCACAGCAGTCTGAGTCACAGGGGACCAATAGGTGCCTCTCTGAAGATGCTCTGGACCCAACCACCAGACATTGACATGGACTACACAGGGTTAAAGGAAATGGGACCTTGTAAACTTTGAGCGCTATCAACCATTTGAACAGGGGGTGACCTATCACAGGCTAAAAGTGGAAGTGAACACCTGGAACACTCCAGCAGTCCCAACAGGAACTCTTAACCCCCTAGTCAACCTTTAGCAGAAGCAGAAGGAAGGATCCAACACGTGCCACAAATGAAACTGAAGACACAACCACGTGGGACCAGAAAAAACAAGGAGAGCAGTTCATCTCAAAACAGTGCAGGTGAACCGGAAGGTTTGAACAGGAAGCAGGTGCACCTTCTTCGTATTCATCTGAAACCCTGCTCCATGAGATGATGCACACCATCTCGGTGAAAAATTGCACCTTAGATCAGATATCAACCAGATTTCTAAATATGGGATGGACTGCATCTCCTCCAACCCCAAAGAAGCAATGTCAGAAGCCAACAGCAGACCACAGGAAACATAGGCAGTCCAGATGACTAATATGTGGAATACGGATCGTGGAGAACACCAGAAAGTTCCCTGAGGATACCAAGGGCATCACACACCATAATGAACCCACTGGAAGGGGATGTGAAAAATGGGGGCTGCCTTCAGAAATCCAGAAATGGATTAAAAACGCTCTCTGGCTTGGGCCCAGAAAGGAGGTGGAATAGAACCCCAAACCATTTGTTCAGAGGAATGGCAAGGCAATGTACCTGTCCAATAGAAAGGAGATCCCATTCAAGTGCACTAGCATGAGGCATAAGTGGAAGATGGGAGGGAGGATGTGGCCCAACGGCTAGACGGTCGACCTTGAAGCTGGGGAACCAGGTTTGAGTCTCGGCAGGGACGCTCAACATCCTGTGATTCTGGGCAAATCCCTTAATCTCCCCGTGCCTAACAAAAAAGTTCATGTGTCCGTCTGTAACGCAACTGGTGCTCATGTAAAGCGCTCTGATACCTTCGGGTCTAGTTCGTGCTATATAAAACAACAAAAAACAAAAAAAGAGGGAAGACCCTGAAAAGAAGCCTTTTTGGATGCAGATTGAGCCTTAGAGAATTGTCATAACTTCGTTGTCAAGCACCCTCGGAAGCTGTGTGTCAAGGAACAATTGCAGAACGGCCTCTGCAGATAAGATGTTTACATGGTACTGCTGTTGAAACTGGAACTGGTAATAGAGCGACAGTACTGCCCCAGGTCTCCGGCTCAGGATGGCGACCCTCTGCCACCTCCCGCCCCCTGTGAGACACAAGGTCTGATGGTTCTCCTGTTCTACTGAAACTTCAGAATGAAGTCCTAAAGAGCAGGCATGGGACACATGGCCAACTGCCCCCTCTAGTTTAGTCAGTGGTTGAGCCTGGCCACCTGGGAGGCACCTGCAGTGCTGGTAAGGGAGCACCACAACAGATCAGATGTGATGCAAAATAGACTGGCCAAGAGCACCCTATGCCCAACTGAACCACAGAATCAATACCCACAGCCCACCAATCAAAAGAAGAACTGAAAGAGCTTCAGCCTAGTCTGAGCATCATTTGCAGCATAATTCCTAGGGCAGATATAAAAGGGCTGGCAGGAATTGAGGAAACCTCTGAAGTTTGAGGCTATCTTAAGCAAGCAGCAAGCAAAGTATGCTGGGTACTCTTACCATTGCCTAAACCCAAGGCCTGCAGACCAATGGCCATTGCAGATGTTGCATCTGAAGAAGGACCTGGACCCTTGGATTAATCGTCTGATCGTCTACACGCTGAACAATCTGGGCACACAGGGTGCTTTACCACATTTAGAGACTGCATTACAGGATAGAGCGCTATTTAACTGTTGTGACATAATTATACCTACAGTAACAACCTGTGAAGGAGGAATGTGTTTACAAATAATACAAGTTTGTAAGCCTTATGGCACTGTGTGCACCTTAACACAATTGTTTTGTTCAGTAACACAACGTGTTTATTGCAGCACAGTTGCACAGTAGCACATGCCTGTGTACTGTCGCCACTCTTTTCTACAGTTGCTCTCTCTTGCCTGTTGCGTCTCCTCCCCTCCACCCTCCATGTCTCTTCCATTCTGCTCCAGATGCTGCGCAGCATGGATAAAGAAAACTAAAATAAAAGGGCTCTGTGATGAGGCTGGCACACCATTTCATAGGCGCGCCTACAAAATGACACTAAAGACTAAATAAACCTTCTTAAATTACATCTCGGCTAAGACACTAAAAGGAAAGAAGAAAAGAGAAGGGCGACCCAATAACCCCTTGTCAGCTTGGGTACTAGAATAAACTAAAGAAAATGGCCAGCAAGGGGATCATTTACACAAGAAAATACTGCAATTAAATATTTATGTGTTCAGAGATCTATAACTCCCTGAACAAAATTCACAGAAACGTTTGATATTGTGGATTAATGCAGATTAAAGAACAATGAATGAAGAAACAGACGTACCAACAATGTACATTCGATCAATTCGTTTGTATTAAAATAAGAGGTAACAAGTGGTTCTATGAACAACTAGAAACGCATATCTATCCTGCATGTTAGTTGTACATATGTCCATACATCAATTCACTGAGACAGAAGCGTTTCCCTGTAGAGTAGGTTATGCCCCAATGTTGATTAATCTACATATAAGTAGTGGAATATGCATCAACATTTGGGTCTCCTGTTGCAAGACCATCCTCAGGACTAAGAGTAGTAGATAGTTAATGTAAAGGACCCTTGAGAAGATTCTGAATTAGAACAACCCGAACAAATTAAATTAAATGTACTCCTGAAAAAACATGTATGAGAGTGATGGTGTTTACACTGCAACTGCGAATGCGTGTGTATAGCATAGCACACATTATGTGTGGTGAAAACATGCGCACACACGGTATGGGTACAGTAAAACATGCTCCAACTAAAAAGTCACAAGAACATAACTGTCATGTGCACATAACACTGGTGTAGCCTCCTGCTGACACTCGTCTGCTGTGCATCCATGGATACTGGGTTCTCTCCTCTCCTGGGTATTGAGCCGCTTGATATGCTGTCAGTTTCTTTGATATGACATTTGTTTGTGGTACTATTCACCCAATGTGCCATGGCCTGTGTAACATTTTTCCTTTCCCTTGTGTTATTTTGTATTGTACTGCTTAAAATGTTAATAAACGAAAAAAGTCACAAGAACATACTTTCCACTGGGAGAACAATAGGAATGAGCTTAGTCTGATATACTGGTGGATAAGCTTAGGACTCCAAGCCAGAATGAAGCTTAGGGGCGTGGTCGACACAAAAAGACCAAATTCACTATTACGATAAGTGTGGTAGTACACACGTAAAAATGGCGAGACTATTTGGAGGGGCCCGGACTTTGCTGCACTAAATGAAACATCATTTAACTATATCTAAAATAGTTGAGAACAAACAAAAACATTAATGACTGTTCACTCACTGAATTACTTTTCAAATAGCCACCTCAACGTGGACTCGTGCTTGTAACAAAGATGAGGCCTGCATCCATGTTATATGATAAATGCCAGCGTGGGACTGCCAATCAAAAACACAGAAATGCTAACATTCTTCAACTAGAGCGTTAACCATACCGGTGGCCACCTTGGAATGTTTTAAAAAAAAGTTAAGGGGGTTCTGATTCCTTATACCAAAAACTACAAAACACACCTAATCTAACTGAAATATTGCTAAAACTTTGACACGCTGAAAACAATCTAGAAGCTACAGCAGTGGTTCCCAAACATTTGTGACCCGCGGCTCCCTTGACCTATTGCCCTTTGGCCGCTGCTCCCCCCTATGTGTCTTTTTTTTGGAGGGTGGTCGTGGTGGTAGGAGGGGTGGTGTAAACTTGACCTCGGGAGTGCTACCATTTTTCTCCCTGAAAAAAATTGTGATGAAGGTATTATAATCATATACGCACAGTGTTTCGTATTACTAAGGCGGTGCCTCTGATAAAATATTCCTAGTTACACTTCTTTGCCCATGCATTTTTTAGAGAACCCTCTCAAACTTTTTTATCCCACTTATAGTACTAGATAGCACCCCTATGCATGTAGCCCTATTTTCAAAGTGTTTCTGCACTTGAAGTATTTTTTGCATGCACTTCCGTTTCTACCCATGTCATACGTGCCAACACACCTGCCTCAGCAGGGTGACTCGCGATTTTTTAAACCAAATGCAGCTTTATTTTAGCTGTCTCCTTCCTAAAACTGCCTCCAATTCAATGCAAGCCAAATAAATTCCTCATATTGTTTTTTTAAACATCCCTCTTTCCTGCTTCAAAATGTTGGCATTATGCCGCATATGGTGTTTTCCTTCCCTGTGCACATGGAGAGAGCAGGCCTGTTCAGAAATGTGTGTGTACTGGAAGAAATGTGTACTGTAAGTACCTATTATTCAAGTACACATGTCAATACTTAATATTACTTAGTGTGTTTGAGAGACAGGACAACTTGACTTTCCTGATAACTTGCACTGGTGTAAAATGCATTTGGAAAAAAAATAGATAAAGCATCTTCCGCTTACTTTGGGAGTGTTGGAACGTGGGGATCCATTGAAACATGGAGGTTATCTCCCTTGACATGCCATCAATTAAGCACCACGTTTCCAACTTTAGGCATGTGTTGCAAAGTCATCCTGTGCCCTGGGCACCCCCCAACTTTTTGCTGAATGGTACTGGTGGTAACTGATTTTGACTAACCATGGGCTCTGCCTAACCAGGCCTAGGGCCAGTGCTATGCTGAAAGAGACACATTAGAATATCGTTAAAACACCTACATACACTAGGGTATACAATGGTATGGTGGGGTACCCCTGTGATTGGCATGACCTCCCCTATAGGCCCTTAGTATATAATAGGGCAGGGGGATTGAAACTACCTAGAAGTCCCCAGTACCCTAGGGCATAGCAGTTTAGAGGCCAGCAGCCTTTTTTTGCACTTGCATGTGTGCACTGCTGAAGCCTGAGGTCAGTTTAAAAACAGCCCTGGGTGCCAGGACTGCTTTTAAAAAGTAAATTGTGCCCAAACTCGACTTTGGTGTTTGGGGCACTTAAAAATGGATACCCTACAATGTTTTGGCATATTAGGGACCCCCAGGGTCTCCCCTAGGTATCCCAGGGGTGGGGGGTCAGGTATTTAGAAGGTACCCCCTTATAAAATGAGTTTTATATGCCCTGGGTTAAGTGAAATTTCACATTTCACTCCCCACATTGTGGTAAAGTGCTGCTCAAATTCGACTTTGATGCTAGGAGCACTGTGGAGGGAGGATCTGCAATATTTCTACAGATTCAGAACCCCTAAAGTCTCCCCTAGTTGCACAGGGGGTGGGGGTCCTGTAGAAATAAGACAAGTACTTATAAAATATGTTTTTGTAGGTCCTGGTGCTGGAAAAATGGCCCAAGTCATTTTTCCCACTGAAAATCCCCGGTTACATAGGTTAACATGGTAGGAAGTTATTGATTAATAACTCTTGATAGGAGAGGGCTAGAAATGCCATTCAAAGACTTCCCAGAATGGTACAAATAAATCCAACAATATCATATTGTTGAATTTCTCCTAAAGTGTACATACAAGAAGTTATACGACTTTCTTGTTTGTAAGTCCAAATTCAGCCTTCCAGTGGTCTGCCCTGATTGGTCAGAGTTAAGTGGATTAGCCAGGCTGCCTTGTAGAGGTGATAAAGAGCCCCTGGGGTTAACCAGCTCTGCTGGCAGGGCAGTGTGGTGTTCCATAGGAATGCCAGGCCAGGGGGAGGAGTCGTAAACCATGGTCTTCAAAGAGAAGAGCAGAGACCAGTGTCATTTACAGCTCTGAACTTACCACCTCAGGCAGATGGTAGGATTAAGGAAGGTATGAGCAGATGCAGGGGGGAGAGTCTAAGCAAATTCGCCATCTTAGGGGTGTGTTTAGCCAGCTCTTACCTCCTTGCTGGAAAATCAGCCATTATGGATTTAGAAGGTTTAATGCACTCTGGGGCAAAATAAAGCCACACTCTACAGGATGTGGTCATAACTTTGAAGAGTTACCCTGCTCCTATTGGTCAGAAGTGACCTCCTGCATGACCCAGAGAACTTGGAATAAGTATCTGAGAGGGGCAGAGCCTCTCAGATCTGCTGCTTGAAACTACTGAAGCAAGAAGTGCCCTGCTGAGAAGTTTTGCTGTGCAAAGATTTCTAAGGCCTGACCTCTGAAGACTGCACCATCTGAAACTACAGCCCTGTGGATTATTTTGCTGAAAAAGAACTAAAGAGTGAACTCCCTGAAAGCTACAGGTTAAAAGAGCTCATCTGGAACATCACCAACTAAATCTACACCTTGGAGAACCATCAGTGGATTTATAAGGGTTTTGTACCAGTGGATTGTGGGAACTGAAGTCCTCAAGTTTCAAGGATCATCTTGAAGCTTCCAGACCCTTGGAGTGAGTTTGAGACACTTTGGGACCCCTTGAGGAACTTTTCAAGAAGTTTGGAGAAGTTTGGAGCAACTTTGGAAAAAAGCTCCATAAAGGGACCGACTCAACCTGGCCAGCCAGGCCGCCTGCCTTCAACCGCGAGCCGGCCAAGCCAACCAGGTTCGTCCCGCTAAAAGCTCCATCAGTCCAACTTCCAGAGTTTGACCGGGACTAGAAGAAATCTGAAGCCGGTGAACCCTCACCGGATCCGGCTACATGAGGAGCATCGAGAGACCCCGCAAGAAAAAGCTCCAGAAAAGTTTCTAAGTCCGCTCGTAGAAAAGGTGATCGGGAGCAACCGCGAGAGCCAAGCCACCTGCCTTCGATCGCGTGCCTGGATTCCTGGGTTGTCCCGCTGAAGCAATCTTGAAATATGTTGACCGGGACCTCGTCACAAGTCAATCCAGCGAACCCTCACCGAATCCGGACTGGCCTTAGCTTCGAGGGGCCTCGAGGAGAAAAGCTCCAGAAAAGTTTCTAAGTGTGAAGGTAGAAACTGAGACCAGGACCTGCTGCAAGCTGTAGCCGCCCAGGGCTCCATCGCAGTCGGCCTGAAACTTTGACTTTGCCCCGGTCTATCGCGAGCAGGTATCACAATATGGTGCTATAATCTTCTAAGTGCTATATTTTATAAAAATCTTTGAAAATTCATATCTCCGGTTCCCTACATTCTATTTTTGTAGTTTTGGTGTCATTTTACAGATAAAAATATTTCATATTGTTATAAATTGGTGTTGGATTTTTATTATGTGATGTGTCTTAATTATTTACTGAAATGGTGTTTTTAAATGCTTTATATACCTGTCTTTGAAGTTAAGCCTGTCTGCTCGCAGCCACGTTACCAAGGGTTGAGCATAAGAATAATTTTCTAAGACCTATGCTGAGTCCTATTATGTGTTAGTGGCCTTATTGCCAGTGCCAGGCCTACATTTGCCCCTACCAATAACCCACTTTCCAACAGGATGTCACTTACAAATCATCAAGCTCATGCGTTTAAGTCTAATTAGTTTAACTGAAGCCTACAAACACTTCAACATTAAATGCATTAAAGTGCTTTGGCGCGCTTTCATGCGTTATAACAGTCTGTTAATTCACTGACTTTTGGTTTTGACTGGAATCCTAAAGGGGGTCTTGATATTGCGAACTATTTGGAAGTAAAACATTGATAGAAAGGAACTTTGCCTTCTAGGAAAACTACAGGTGGAATACAGGATCGTTAAGACCAAGCTACCTAAAAGCCATTATTGTTCTTGCCCAAAGTATATGGTTGCACCAAGAAAACGCACACTAACTGCAGGAGAGCCCATGCTATCTGTTTGAAGCGCGATTTCTTTCTATATTTGTATGCCCCTTGAAGTAATCTTTGTCCTTTCTTTTTGTCTAGAGCACGCATGGGAGCGTGTTTCCGTGTTGCCAAGGCTTGCCGGCTCCGTCACCTATTGATGGCAATGTTACCAGGACAACACCTTCCTGGTATAAAAGACTGCTGTGGCGGGTATCGGGCGCTTGCTGAGGAGTTTCCTGATTGCGCGGTGCTTGAAGCTGAGTTTTCTGAGCGGCAACTTTAAAGAAACCAGCATTTTGGGACGTTGGTGAACGCGGTACGGCGTGTCTTTTCGATGCGCTTACTTTTTGATTTAATTTAATGACAATAGACAGAAAAAACGATTCTAATACATGTATGAAGTTGGTGAATAACATAACTTGGGTGAGTTCGTAGTGTTGATTTGTGTTCCCTAATATTTGAAGGTCAGAGCTACTGCAGTGGCAGTAAATACGAGTTTTTCATGATTCAACATTGAAAAAGGAAAGCAAACATAATTGAAGTCCACAGAACTGTTGCACATACATTATGAGGGGCGTTATTTGTGATATGAACACTGAATGCTGATAAGACGCTTATCCTATTGTCCAGTGGAGAACACAGAAGGAAATCAAAAAAGACTCACAGTGACTTTTTTCTATATGTGTGCAGTTCTCTTTTTAAAGTCATAGTTCAATGCTTGTTGGGCAAAGACATCATGAGATGAACTCTATATAGAAATACAGACACTTGTAGGAATGTGCCCCTTTTTGCATGGTTACCCCCCACTTTTTGACTGACATCTGATGCAACCTGACTTGATGTGCCCTGGGTCCAAGCCAAGTAGGTTCCCAGGGCCTGTGTTCTTTCCCAAGACTGTATCTTTGCACCCACAATTGGCACATCTCTGGCCACAGGTAAGGCCATTGTAAAAGGTGCCATGGGTACCAAGGGCACTGTGACCAGGGAAGGCCACTTAGGGCTGCAGCACCTATTGTGCCACCCATAGAGGCCCTTTACCTTAACACCCACACACTGCCATTGCAAGATGCGTGTTTTGGTGCAGAGAAAAGTAAAGAGTTGACATGGCACACATCCCTGTGTGCCATGCCTGCAACCCACTGCCTGAGGCCTAGGTAAGTCACCCCTCTAGCAAGGTGTACTAGCCCTAAGGTGAGGGTACAGTGGCATGAGCCCTGTACCCCTACAGTGTCCAAGTCCATTCTTAGACATTGTAAGTGTAGTAAAGCCATAAAGAGTATATGGTCTGGAAGCTGGTCATTACGAGTTCCACAGCTCAATAATGGCTTTACTAAAAACTGGGAAGTTTGGTAGCAAACTTCTCAGCACATTAAACCCACACTGATGCCAGTGTTGTATTTAATGGAGAATGCACTCAGAGAGCATTTTAGAGATGCCCCCTGAAAATCGGCCAGCCCTGGTGTGTGTTTCTGAATGGCAGCCCACCATTTGCCACCACAAGACAGGTTTCTGGACCCCTGGGTAGACAGCCTCCGCTCTCTGGTTCCAGGAACAAAGCCCATCCTGGGCAGAGGTGTCATGCCTCATCTCCCAGGATGGGCTGGGTC
This sequence comes from Calotriton arnoldi, assembly GCA_963921515.1. NCBI lineage: Eukaryota > Metazoa > Chordata > Amphibia > Caudata > Salamandridae > Calotriton > Calotriton arnoldi. Next base: position 143,506 of record CAWUFW010017659.1, on the reverse strand, counting down.
CATGAAAGGGGAAGCTTCAAAGGCCTGCCACCTTTGGAAGTTGTCCCTGCCTTTTGCTGCCCCCAGCAACTCGCTCCCACTGCTTCTGGCCCCCACTTTGGGGAGGTGGATTGGTGGGAAAACCAAGCTAGGAAGGGCGGTGTGCCTACCTTTGCCATCCCCACCCCTCAGATGGGGGAGACGAGGTGAAGCACACATCTCAGTCTCCTCCATCTTGAGAATGGGGGACTCAGCCAATTAGGGAGAGGCTCATGCCCCCTCCCACTGGAGGGTAGCTTAATAGGGGGTGTACCCACCCAAAGGAAGGGACCCATTGCTGCCTACCTGCACACCCATTTAACATCTCAAAATGTAGTATTTAGGGGCAACCCTGAACCTTGCCTTCTCAGATTCGAGGAAGAAAGAAGAAGGATCAAAGAGCCATGCTGACCCAGGAAGAAGAAGAGGACACCAACTGCTTTGGCCCCAGCCCTACTGGCCTGTCCCGTTTACGACCTGCCTACAGCAAGAACCCCAGGGAGTCCAGCAGCTAGCAACCCCCAGAGCCCCGAGGACCTGCCCTGCAACCAGCTTACATACTCTGTCTTCCGTGAGCACTGGATTTGCTCAAGCCAAGACTCACCCACAGAATCCGGATTCTGGCCACTCTGCGATTCCGCACCACTTTGCACCCAATGCCCACGGCTTGAGTTCGAGTGGCCCAACACCACAAGGAGGTCTCCCCAGTGATCCTGACCTGGGATCTAGTGATCCCTGACCTCCCTCATGCTTCAAGACGATGTCTGCAGCCTCAACCTGAAGGGTCCCCCCGACCTCAACTGGAGCTGGTAAGAAAACCCGATGCCAGAAGACACCCCTGCACCCGATGCCCCACGGCCTTGGGTGGCCCAACCGACGGTGTTCAGGCATCCCCCAAGATGCCAACTTACATCTCCAGCCACTGGTCACCTTCAGTAAGTCTCCCTGCCCGAGCCTGCAGGAGCTTCGCAGAACCAAAGGTCTCCATTGAGAAGCACAGGGTCCCCAACGTCCTTTTTGCACCCTGCATCCAGCCGCCCCAGTGCAGCTGTTCGTCAGAAGTCCCTGACCGAAGGCCCCCTTAGCCCCATTGGCTAACATTGGGCCCCTGCACTCTGCACACAGCTGCTCCAGTGTCGCTGGTGGTGCAACTCGAGTGCCCATCTAGACCTTGGGGACCTTGGTCCTAACCCCCAAAACTCCCACTCATAAGTTGTGTACTTACCTGAAAAACCACTAACACTTTTTCTCCCATAGGAGACCATGTTAAGAGATTTTGGGGCCTAAAATGCTTTTGTGTTGAACTGATGTTTGTATGGAGAAAAGAGAACTAAACTGCAAAGTATAAAAAGTCTTACTTACGTGTATTGTAAGATCCTAAGGTGTGGTATCTAGGCATACCACCCCCAGTACTCAAAGTAATCCAAAAGTAATCTGAAAGTAATTACTGTGTAATTTAAACTGCTTTTTAAAGTGATACAAACCTGTAACAACTGCAAATCCATCATCAATTGCATTTCTGTAAGGCTATGAATTCTGTGTTTTGTTTTTAAAAGAATTTTGGACAAAGGAATAAAAGAATAAAGGAAGGATTTGTTTCTTGCAAACCAAAGTCTTACTTGATTCACTTGGGAGACGCTGTGTTGATGTTCAATTATTGACGATTATATATTACTGTATACTTTCTGAAACTGTATTTGACTATAGTTGTGTGCTGAGCCAGCCTGTTTCAATTGCATTTATGTGTAGAGGTCTACAATTGAAAGTATATTTTACCTACCTGTACCAAGTCCTGCTTCGTTCTAGAAATAAGACATAAGTATACCTTTTTTATACTTACCTTACGCAATTGGTCTAGATTCAGTCTCTGAGTGTGTGCATCAGTCTTGATTGAGTGAATACAATAAATGCTTAGCACACCCTCTGGATAAGGTTAACTGCTTGTCCACACTACCACAGAGAGAGCTGTTAGTACTGACCTAACTTAGCCTCTGCTATACCTCTGGGGACTCCCTGGACTCTGTTAACACTATACCTTACTTTGGTATAGTATATACAGAGCCAGCTTCCTACATTTGTCTTGTAAGAGACCTCCTTGGCACAAACGTCCACGAGTACATTACAAGTCTTTATTGTTCTCTTTCAGGGAAACAAGAAAACATAGTTATCGCTAATATTAAATGTTACTTGTACAATTGAGTTCTGGTATGAGACCAGGTTCGGAAATCACAGATTCCATGTGTTTCAGATCTCCCTCCCCGCAGTACCCTCCCTAATTCCCTTCCCCTCACCTCGCCACTCCGAACCTCTGGTTAAACTAATACAGAGTCGATGCTGCTGGAAGGTGGGGTTTGAGGGTACTGCTCCTGAGGAACCATGTGTCTGCCTGTCAGAACAGCAAGCCCAATGGTATTTGGTTCCTCCCAAGCAGTATCAGCAAAATGTCTACCTTAGAGGATTTATGTGAAATGAGGCAAAGCCTCCAAAAGGGGGTGTTAGCTGCTCGCACAAAGATGGCTTCGCTGGCCACTCAGGTAAGCCAACTCCAAAATCAGATGGCACCAAAATATTTGGGCCCAAGTCAGACTACTACTAGTTCTCAAAACCAACAGCCTGTGGTCTCAGTCACTGTACCAACATCCGTTCCTCTAGCATATCCTGAACGATATTCAGGGGATCCTATGCAAGTACCAATATTTTTAACTTAAGTACAATTACATTTTATGGTGCCACCTAACGCCTTTCCAGGTGCACAATCTCGCATCGCTTTTCGGATATCTTATTTAAGTGGCAATTCTGCCATGTGGGCGGTGCCATTAGTGAATTCAGATGATCCTCACCTGTATAACTGGCAACGGTTTAGAGAAGAATTTGAAAGAGTTTTTGAACGCAGAACCATGACAGGTTCCGCTGACTGGGAGTTATTGGAACTCTGACAAGGAAACAAAGACCTAGTGATATATCTCACCCAATTTAATTGCCTGGTGTGGGAGACTAGATGGTCAGAAGAAAAGCGATCTGCTCTTTTCTACCAAGGTCTAAAAGATTATCTTAAAGATTTAATAGCTCGGATAGATCCACAACCAACCTCTTGTGAAGACCTTATCGCCCTATCATTACATCTGGATCATCGAGCACATGAAAGAAGAGGAGAACGGAAAAAAAACTGAAATTTGCACCTGGGCTTGACCAAAAGAACGAGTGAACTCTTCATTACATCTGGATCATCGAGCACATGAAAGAAGAGGAGAACGGAAAAAAAACTGAAATTCGCCCCTGGGCTTGACCAAAAGAACGAGTGAACAAGAGTTCAGTTGATTTAGGAGAATCAATGAAAACCGGAGGTCTCAAGAAACCTCTCACGTCTGAGGAAAAAGATCAACGTCGCCGCAATGGGCTTTGCCCCTGGAAAGAAGGGGCATTTTGTTAAAGAATGCCCTACACAACCCAAGACAACAGGGTTCAGACCAACCAATATCCAAACTGCTCCTAAGAAACCTAATTTTCTCGGGAAATATTCAGGAGAATTTGCCGAGCCTTTTTGTGTTATCTCCTGACCAAGCCGTAGCTAATACATTGCAGGTCTCTGCACCACATTTAAGAATAAATGCCACATTAGTTGTAGACATCGATAAAAAGCCAATTGTATTTATGGTGGATTCCGGTGCGACTGGAAATTTCATCTATGCTCTAAGTTGCACTTACCAATGTTTACAAAAATTAAATCAGAAATAATGAGGGCTGAAGATGGCTCCTTATTAACCTCGTGGCTCATTACTAACCAAACTAGTGCATTGGAACTTTGGTGTACTCAAGGGTCTCACCTGTTCATACAGTCTTTTCTGTGGTAAACCTAAATCGTGATAAACTTAAATCCTTTTAGTTTACAAGAAACAGATAATGCTAAATAAATAAAATGCCAGAAAGAAAATATCACCCTCGTAATCAATAACCAGTCTTAATTATCAAGGAAAATACTTCCGGCACATTTCTAAGTCTGCTGTCACGGAAACAATAAAGTTCAAATGAAGTTCAAAGTCATCAAAGTCATCCGATACTCTCTGGCTCCGGAAACAAAAATGCTAAGTGTATTTTAAAAGCTTTTCACTTAGCTTGATCTGCTGCTCCATTCTCAAGAAGCATGCTGGTTTCCTTGGCAACTGGAAGCTCCCTCGACTAGTTGGCTCCGGAGCTGGAAGACGTGCTTGAACAGATGGTGAAGGCTGCTAATTGCTGAGCTGGAACAGCCGCTCGTGGTGAAAACAAAAAGCCAAGCAGGGACAGCTGCTGGGTGTGGCTATTTATAGCCAAACAGACGGGCGTTACCTAACGTGTGGTAGCAACGTGCTTAACCACGTTGGGGCTCCACGTTATTTATTTCTAGAAGGTTCTCTGTGTCTTGGGTAACAATCAATACCCATTTAAACAAGAATGAAGACCTGCTTCATGCTTCTCTAGCACTTTTGCGGAAAGGAAATAAATACAGAAAATAAGGAAATGAAATAACATACCTAATCACTGTGCTCTGATATATAAGACCCAGCATATGCAACAGTGTTTACAGAATCATGCAACAATGTTTTACAGAACATGAGATGTACACTTCGCGATCAAGTTAATACATGATTTATCCTGAGCCCATGAGGATGCCTGCAAACCAAACAGGCCTGGCATGAATTCCTAACATAGTGCAGAGATCCAGCTACTGCACAGAACTTACGACTGCCAAATTGATCTAGTCCCTGGTGCCAAAATTCCATGTAGTAGGATCTATACCTTAACAGACCAAGAAAACCAACATCTAAGTGAATACCTTGATAAGTATCTGGAGAACGGATTCATCAGGCCATCCAAGTCTCCTGCAGCCTCTCCCCTTTTCTTTGTCCCAAAAGCAAATGGTAAGTTAAGAACTTGCATTGACTTTAGAGCCCTGAATGCCATCATTGTCAAAAACCGCTATCCTCTTCCACTTATTCCAGTGCTTCTTGACCAGGTGCGTAAAGCCAAAATTTACACCAAATTGTACCTTCGCGGTGCGTATCACTTGGTATGCATTCATAAAGGTAATGAATGGAAGACAGCCTTTAGAATCCGGTATGAACTTTTCAAATATTATGTAATGCTGTTTGGACTATGCAATGCGCCGGCGGCATTCCAGTTTTTTGTCAATGATGTGCTTCATGAATATCTAGACCGCTTTGTCATGGTCTATATTAATGGCATTCTTATATACTCGAAAACACTCGACATTCATGTCCAACATGGTCAAACAGTTTTAAGCAACCTACGTGAACATGGTTTATATTGCAAACTGACAAAGTGTGAATTCCATACCAACAAAGTGGAATTCTTGTGATTCATTTTGACACCACAAGGTATCTCGAGGGCAAAAAGAAAAATTCAGGCTGTAATGGAGTGGCCCTGGCCTAATAAAGTTAAGGAAATTTCTTAGTTTTGCCAATTTTTATAGGTGTTTTATTGATAATTTTTCTACTAAGGCTACGCCTTCAACCAAATTGCTAAAAGAGTGCAAAATTTCTATGGAATGCAGAAACAGAACAGGCCTTCCAACTCTTAAAATAGGCTTTTGGATAGGCACCTGTTTGAAAGCATCCAGACACCATGCAGCCTTTCATTGTGGAGGCCGATGCTTCACATTCAGCACTTGGAGCCATACTATCACAATGTGATGTTCAGACAGGCCAACTCCATCCTGTGGCTTATCTATCCCCAAAAAATTGACCAGCTGAAAAACATTACACCATTGCTGAAAAATAATTATTAGCCATTCATTCAGCCTTTAAAGAATGGCTGCATTACTTATTAGGTGCTAAACATCTTGTCACAGTCTTCACAGACCATAGGAACCTCTAGTACCTTCGTTGTGCCCGTGCTCTAACCCCAAGACAGTTGAGATGGACTTTGTGCTTTGCGGAATTCAACTTTATTATAATATTTTGCCCAGGCAGTGCTAACAACAAAGCAGTTGCTTTATCAAAAGAATCTATACCAAAATCCATCAAATATCCCCCCTCTATGATTCCACAAAACAAAATCATTAGTATCATTCATTCCAATGAGTTCTTAGACAAAATCTGCCAAGCCCTTCCTACAACACAATTAAATACGTGGAAAGAGAACGATCTCAGTCATTCAATTAAAGATGGCTTACCTTTTTAAGGAAAAAACTTATACAGATCAACAGCAATCTTACAGAAATAAGTCATTCAGTGGTGTACAATGATCCTTTGGCTGGTCATCCAGGCTAACCACGAACTCTTGACTTAGTTAAGAGGAATTTTTGGTGGCCTCAGTGGAGACAGGACGTTATACGTCATGTATGAGAATGCGATATCTGCAACTGAGCCAAAGTAGATTGTATGCCAAAAAGATGATATTTGCAGCCATTGTCTATTCCTAACAGAATATGGGAGGGCATGTCTCTTAATGTTATCACAGCTCTACCCAAAGAATAAAATATCAGCACTGTTCTAGTGGTTGTAGACCACCTCTTAAAAATGGCACATGTTATACCCTGTTCAGGCTTCCCAACTGCTGAAGAAACAGTACGTTTATTGTTAAAAAACATCATAAAATTGCATGGATTGCCAAAATCTATTGTGTCAGATCGAGGGACTCAGTTCACGTCCAATTTATGGAAGGTGTGGTGTAACGCCTTACACATTAGTAAAAACTTACTGAAAAGTTTCCATCCTGAATCCGATGGACAAACTGAAAGACTGAATCAAGACCTGGAACAATACTTACTTTGTTACATATCTAGTGCTTCAGATTCTTGGTTGAACTACCTTTGGGCAGCAGAATTCGCTTATAATAATCTTTGCAATGCTTCCACACGTATGTCACCATTCTTTGCCAATTATCATGGCATCCTCATTATCTACCTATCTTGTCTCCGTCTCGTGATGACAAAATGAAACACCTAAAGGACCAGTTCACTAGACTTACACACGTACTCACTAAGTTAAGAAACAAAGTCATAAAAGCCAAAAGTCAATAAAAGAAATTTACAGACAGAGACAACCTGATCTTGATTATCAACCTGGTACCAATGTGTAGTTGTCCACTAAAAACATACGATTTAAGAATCAGACTCTTTTTCATCCTAAGTGCATTCGTCCATTGGAAATACTGAAGAAAATAACACCAGTGACCTATAAGGTCAAAATACCTGCTTCGTTGAAAATTCGTCCCTTGTTCCATACATTTTTCTTAAAGCCAGCATACAAGGTCTCATTACAACTAACCCTGGGCGGTGAACTCTGCTCCATTGACAGAGTTCCCAAAAACTCTGCTCCACAAAGGGGAGCTGAGTTTCTTTTGTTCGCTTGGGCTCGTCAACCTCAAGTTGGTGAGCGTGAGCATGGAAAATCCACCTTCTGGCAAGATTTTTCCTTGCTTCAACTCGCCAAAGTCTAGTTGGCGAGAGTGAGTGAGGAAAATCAACCTCCTGGTGAGATTTCTGAACGCGGGTTGTCGGATTTCTCAATGCAAGTGGTCTTAGCAGGTCGTGACTACTCGTGTTGAGAATCCTTCCATTCGCATTGAGAAAGCTGCCGCTCGAGTAGAAAATCTACTCAAGCAGCAGAAAGGAAGCTGTGCCCTCTTGCACTGCACATGTTGCCATTTGCGATGATTTTACAGCACGGGACGAACACCCAGCACTCAAAATCACTGCGAACGGCATGACCCTAACTCACTCCACCGCTCACGGAACTCCACGTAGCATGGCAGAGGTTTTTTGTCACTTCGCTGAGTTACATAGAGTGAAACTCCGCGAACTCCGACCAGGCTTAACTACAACGTCCATTGCCGATCATAGTACAAGGACATCCAGAGTACGAAGTCAGCACCATAAAAGACATACGCCACCACGGTAAATTGTGGTATCTGGTCGTCTGGAAAGGCTATGTCCCAGAAGACTCTTGGGAACCTTTTGATGCTATCCATGCCCCCCGGCTATTGCATAGATTTCACTCAGTACACCAACCTTGTCCTGTGTGAACTGGACTCTTGGGAGGGGTGTGATATCACGATGTCGCAACTTTTTTCCATGCGTTATAACAGTCTGACTGTTGGTATTAACTGGAGTTCCTAAAGGGGGTCTTGATATTGTGAACTAAAACATTGATAAAAAGGAACTTTGCCTTCTACCAATACTACAGGTGGAATACAGGATCGAAAAGACCAAGCTACCTAAAAGCCATTATGGTTCTTGCCCCAAGTATATGGTTGCACCAAGAAAATGCACACTAACTGCAGGAGAGCCCATCTTTATCTGTTTGAAGCATGAGTCCTTTTTTATTTTTATGCCCCTTAAAGTAATCTTTGTCCTTTCTTTTTTGTCTAGAGCATCCTTGAGAGCGTATTGCCAAGGCTTACTGGCCCAGTCACCTACTCCGTATCGATATTTTTTCGTACATGATTGTGTCCCATACCCAGATATAGGAGGGTGAGTTGGGTATACCCCTTATGTATATACATGTTTGATGACACTTTTTCAAGTATGCGGGTTTCTTGATCATATATAATTTAATTGGCGTTTGATGAAAACAATTTATTATAAATTGGGTTCACATACTGGGGTGTCGTGTCTTTGACGTTTAATGTTTTGATGATTTGTTTTATTAGATTAGTTGTATTATTTACATACACACGTGGTTAGATACGATGACAGAGTCTTACATGGTTAGTTATTCTGAGGAAGACATAAACAAATTGAAGCAAATACTATCTTTATTGGGTGGAGAGTCGGTAGGGGCGAGTAACCTCAGCTCAGATAAAGGAGAACGGCTCATACAATTGAGAAAGAAAAATACCCGAAAGCAATTGCAGGCTGAAGTATTATTAGAATACTTGAGGAGTAATACCATTCCTGCAGGATTGCAGGTGAAAAATATTCCTGTAATTTTCGTGAAAGATAAGGCATATTTACTTGATTTTAGTGGAGTGGGTATGAAATGCTCACGTGACTGGATTGTCCTCTCTATTCAGACAGCCCTTAGAATTAGTGAAGACGAACTTAAGGAGATTAAGAAACTGGAGGAAGAAATTGGAGGCGATACAACCATAGCTGATGCTAAATCTTTATTGGAAACTATAGAGAAAACAATATCAGATTTCAAAATCCACACAGTAAATTTGAAAACTTCCAAAGTAACAAAAGATATCAAGAATTTTAAGTTGGATTTGGTTTATCCCTATTTGAAAGAGGATTTCTTTAAAAATAACAATCCCAGCAGTCTAAATTTACAGTACAGAGGAAGATCACGTACTAAGTTTTTGACCTTCTCAGATTCGTCCTCTGATTCGGACCAGGGAACTGGACCTTATTATCAGCCATACCAATCGTACCAACCATACTACCAATACCCTTGGGCCCTTCCTTTTTTAGACAGAGGTGGAAACAGGGACCGGGGCTTCAGAGGGGGATGGCGAGCACCAGTCCAACAACAAAATCAGGAGCAGGGTTACTTCAGAACAAGACAGAGAATATACAGGCGGTAGATCTAAATCTAAACCAGGCTATACAAACCAACAATAAACTGATGCCTCTCTATAATCTTTCAAAACACTCTTTAACTGACATCGAAACAAAAGTATTACAAAAGGGTTATCATTTGTTCCCTTATACCTACAAGATCCTGTAGACACTAAGATGGAAGTCCTTCAATTTGTGCGGGAAATTTAAAGTCTTTTTTCGGAGTATAGCGAAGTTGCAGAAAAAAACATTAGTGGTCTTAAGAAAAAATCCTCCTTTTGTCCTGAAAGTGCCACTATGCCAAATGAGGTCTTGTTGTTTGAAGACCAAAACTGCGTGAAATGGATAAATTAAATACTAAACGTATTTTTTATAAATCTAATTTCTCAAAAAATGAGCAAATGGCCCTAAGAAATCTAGCAGAGAACACCCTTACGGTAATTAAACCGGCCGATAAGGGAGGAGTATTTGTATTGTGGGACAGTGAAAAATATGATGAAGAAATCATGCAACAACTCAATAACCAAGAACACTATAGATCTATTATAGACAACCCCACCGCCCGGCTCAAAGCCCAAATTTTACATCTTACTACAGAGGCCCTAGAGCTGGGTTATCTGTGTAAAAAAGAGTACGAATACCTCAACTTCACCACACAAAAAACACCTAATATATATGTACTCCCAAAGGTGCATAAAAATGCTTCGCAACCGCCGGGAAGACCAATTATTTCGGTGTGCGGTTCATTGTTGGAACCGTGGGCCAAATATATTGATTTTTTCTTAAAACCATTTGTGGCCCAGACAAGAGCATATATAAGAGACACTATGGATCTTATTTCTAAAATTGAGAATTCTATGTTCGACAGGGACCAACAGCTGTTGGTCTCTTTCGACATAGAAAGTTTATATACAAATATTCCCCAAGATGAGGCATTAGTGGTAATGACTATGGTACTGGATAAAAGACCGAGACCCCACCAGGTACCAACAGACTTTTTAGTAGCATTAGCTCGGATATGTCTAAAAAACAATTTTTTTGCTTTCAAAAAAGATCTGTTCTTACAAGTAAAGGGCGTGGCTATGGGCTGTTGCTTTGCCTCCAAAATAGCCAATCTTGTGATGGACTGCTTCGAGATGAAAGACATTTTTCAAGAGACTACCCCTTTTAAAGCGCACATCATTGAATGGGTGCGCTTTATTGATGATATCTTTATGATATGGAAGGGGAACCAGGAAGAGTTGGAACAGTTCCACATGTGGCTCAACTCGCACCCTTGATCGTAGATTTACCAAAACATCTAGCAATGTGAAAATCAATTTTTTGGATGTCTGGATAATGGAGAATGAAGGCAAACTTGAGGTTAACCTATACACTAAGCGAACTGACTGGAACACCTTATTGAAGTACACTTCGGGACATCCTAGAAACCTCAAAGACAACTTACCATACGGACAGTTTTTGAGAGTGCGTCGAAATTGTTCTAATAAAAATGATTATTTCAACAACGCAGAAATGTTGCAAGATAAATTATGCGAGAGAGGGTATCCAAAGAAGCTGGTCCGAGGGGCACTGAAAAGGGCTTGGTTTACTCCACGTGAGTGCCTCCTCACCCCGAAAATAAAACAAGACTCGGAACAGTTGACTTGTGTTCTCACTTTTAACCCGAAAGCGAATAAGGTTAAACAAATTATTGTCCGTAGAACATCTGAACATTCCAAAACCTATGTTAGCATTTAGGCGTGGTAAAAATTTAAGGCAACATCTTGTGAGAGCTGCACGCTGTCCTACAGTGAAAAAGGATCTGAGAGGTCTATTGGGCCTTCCTGCAATAATAGGACATTATAGATGTAACAACTGCTCCGTATGCCCATAGACCTGCGACTCGAAGTCCATTATGATTAACAACATAAAAAACACACACAACTAGGGGGCCCATTCTCATGCCGGTTGGAAAAGCTTCCCGACCGAATCGGTTGGGAAATGGTGTCCGACCCACTCGGATCGGGAAAGTCCGACCGGCGGAGTAGGATGCATCCGGTTGCTTCCAGATACGATTTGTTTGAACTCCCATTGACTTCAATGGGAACATTTGTTCCTAACCGCATCAGAATTGGGCCCTCGGTCGGGAAGACACGTTCCCGATCCGATTTGGAAGGAGCAAATGCCGTTAGGAGGCCTTCCTAACCGCATCAGAATCAGGCCCTCGGTCGGGAAGCTTTTCCAACCCGCATCAGAATCGGGCCCTAAGTCTTTCTAATTGCAACACTAAAAATGTGGTTTATTCTGTAACATGCCCCTGCGGAAAAGCATATATTGGCCAGACAACTCAGGCGATTAAAATGAGAATAATGCAACATAAATCTCGCATACGCTGTAAAACACAGGGAGCTCCATTGGTCTAGCATTATGAGCAACATGGGCACAGTGAGAATGACTTAAGTTGGTCAGTATTGCTAGTTGTGAAATCTGTAAATAAAACAGTGCTTCAAATGAGCTTAAACCGCCTTGAAGCTCGGATGATTGAAAGGTATCACACAGCGATAGAAGGCCTAAATGATCGGGATGAAATCTGGGCGTTAATCTGACTTCATGTACAGATGTAGGGATCATTGTGCATTTACAATGGTACACTGTTGAGGGGACTTAGATACCCAGGACTATGTATATATTTCTGTATTTCTTGCTCTGTTTTTAACCACTTTGTACAGTCACCACGTTGTAGTGTTGTATATATATATTGGTTTGATTGTGTATATTCATGTGAAATTGAACCATACAATGTGTCTAGGACTTTGACATTTAGATGAGAGACATGCTCATATACATTGATATATTTTTGTAGATATTGATTGCCACTGGTGTTTTAGAATGTAAGCCTCTATTGTATTAAGCATGCTGGCACTCAGATGATAACCATCATATATCCCAGTTCCGTGTATACTCACAACTTACAGTTGTCTTTTTAGCCACAGAAATATCCCGGTAGCCAACCAGAGAAAGGTGGGACAGCCTAGAACATTACAAGAGATCCGACTTGTAAGGGACAGAGACTACACAGAGTCCGTTTTTTGTATCTCCATCTGGACACGTATACAGAGTTCATTTTTCTATATCCATATCAACATGACGACCGGAAAGCGCTGGTCTGGCAAACATTGATTGTTACAGCCAAGACCGCGAGCACCAATCGGGTTATAGAGACTACACAGAGTCCGTCGTTTGTATTTCCATCCGGACAGGCACACAGAGTCTGCTTCCTATACCCATATCCGGGCCGACGCGCCCACACTAATGTGACGAGCTTGGTTTCCCTTTAAACATGAAGACCGGAACGCGCAGGTCTGGCACACGCTGATCGTTGGAGCGAGGACCGCGAGCACTAATCGGCTCGACACTTCACAGCTGACCGGTGAGCTTTGAAGTCTGTTTTGATCATACGCGAGGATTTTTTTAATTGGGAGTGTGCAGTGTTTTAGTCATTTTTGGATTTATAGGAAGTTTCGTTTCTTTCGTAGGTAGGCAGCGTTTCCATTAGGAACATCAGAAGAATTCATTTGCAGTAAAAGATTGACCCTCACCTGTGAGAGAGGTGAGTGCCATATAAGTTTACATTGTGCATTGTGGGCCTTATGCACAATCAGAGAGGATATATCTAGTCCGACAAGCATTTGTTTATTAATGTTTTTTTTAGGTGGTTTCATCTTGGATTGAGGCGCCATTAGGTGCATAATACTCGGGGGTGCGATATACACGACCCTTAAAGGATCTTATGATGTGAGTGTTTTAAGATTTTTTCTTCATACCCTTTCTCTTTAATCTCACTTTGTTTTGGTGTCTGGATGCATGCTTTGGGCCATCCACACCCGATTTGCATACAGAACAATCTTGAGTCGTATTGCTTAGTTGACAGCTGGTCTTTGTTTGATTTTTTTAGATTCGATAAGTGCCACCTTAAGGATAGTGTGTTATCTGACAGCACAATTCTTCCTACACTCCTTCACGTGGGTGGTGCTGTGGTGCATCACGGTGTGGGAATTAAGACGGTTCACCAGCATGCTTTTTACAATTAAGAGGCGAGATATGTACATTAATTAATATATATATGTTTGTATGGATTGATTTAGCATTGTTCCTTTGCCCTCGTCCTGAGGAGGCCGAGAAGAATCCAAAAGCTGAAACGCGTCCGCGTCGACATTTACTTTGGAGGAGTCTTCACTAAATCAATAATGAGTGATTTATAAAAAATAAAAAAAATTATGACACAAGAGAGCTATATAAAAGCCACTTTTGCCTCTGTGCACATTTTGACTACCTCTGAGTGTCTCGCCCAGAATAAATGGGTAGACACTAGCTATAGAAAAAGTATTTTAGGGTATTGGCAACATAGAGTTGATTGCATCATTGTTTGTTTTGTATATATATTTTTTATGTATTTTTGTATGTCTTTGTGCAATTTATTGTCATTAGGTTTGTTTGAAGATCGGTCCCATTGTGTATGTGTGCCTTATATTAATTCAGGCAATATATTTTTGTAGGACTAAAGACTAAAGTTAGGGCAATTAAATGTTCCCTACGATAAAATAAAAGCAATATATTAATTCCTCCGTATCGATATTTTTTCGTACATGATTCAGTCACCTACTGACGGCAATGTTACCAGGACAACGCCTTCCTGGCATAAAAGACTACCGCGCCCGGTTTCGGCCGCTTGCTGTGAAGTTTCCTGATTGCGCGGTGCTTGGAGCAGAGCATTCGGAATGGCTGGCATTTGAAGAAACCGGAATTTGGAGGCATCGGCGAACACTGTAGGGCATGTCTCAATGTGTTTCTTTTTTATTTAATTTAATGACAATAGACAGAAAAAACTATTCTAATACTTATATGAAGTTGGTGAATAACATACTGTTAGACCTGGCTTTTCCAGCGAGTTTATCCCCAGACCTTTTGCTTTTTGGCCTCCTATTTTGGACCCTATTTTTGTTGGTTTTATGACTCTGGGCACTTTACGACTGCTGATCAGTGCTAAACTTTGTATGCTCGCTCTGTAAATTGTGTTTATGGATTGGTGATTCCATGATTGGCATATTTGATTTACTGGTAAGTCCCTAGTATAGTGCACTTTGTGTGCCCAGGGCCTGTAAATCAAATGCTGCTAGTGGGCCTGCAGCACTGAGTGTGCCACCCACATGAGCATCCTGTAAATGCAACTCAGACATGCCCCTGCAGTGCCTGTGCAGAGTTTGGTACTGTCATGTCGACCTGGCAAGTGCACCCACTTGCCAGGCCCTAACCTTCCCATTTCTTACATGTAAGACACCCCTAAAGTAGAACCTATGTAGCCCCGTGGGCAGGGTGCAGTGTATGTGAGAGGTAGGACATGTACTGAGGTGTGTGACATGTCCTGATAGTGAAATACGGTATGTTTCGTTTTTCAATATTGAAAGGCTATCTGTCGCATAGGATAGAATGGGAGTTAATTTATAACATCTTATAAATATAACTTCCCATTGGGCAAGATAGAAATATGGAGTTTAGTATGCCTCAACTATTTTATAAATAATGTAAAAATGAATCTTTTAGTAAAGATGATTTTTATATTGTGTGTTTGAAAAACCACTTTTAGAAAGTGGGTATTTTCTTGCTTAGCCATCCTGTGTGCCTTTGCTGGTTTGTGGATTGAATGTCTGGCTTTGGAGTGACAGGAGCTGGTGATGTGCATTCTCTCAGACAGCCACTGGGGGGAGTTGATGTATGTCCTGTCTTTCCTGAATGAGTCAGGGCTGGGCTGAATAGACCTGGGCTGCATTCAGAGTAGGGGGAGGAGATTTTTCTTTCACACCTGAATAGGCCTGGTCTGCCTTAGACAATGCTGTCTCTACCTCCTGCTGGGCGGTTGCACCAGAGAGGACAGAATTGGTTTTGGCTAGGCAAAGAGCTTCTCTGCCACCAGAGAACAAAGGAATTTGTGCTATAAAAAGGGGGGCCCAGACCCCTGAACATTAAATTACTTTTGGACTTCAAGAGGAACCTCTGACAAGGAGAAGAGCTGGAAGAAGTTGGAGGAGGAGTACTGTCCCTTTGCTGTGTACTGTCTGGGGTTGGCCTGCATAAGCTGTTTCTGCCAAGGAGAATAACTGTGTGTGTGTATCCTGCTTGACAAAGTATCTCCAAGGGCTTGAGGTAGAGCTTGCCCCCTATTCAAGAAGTCTCAGGAACAGCAAAGACTTCACCATCCTTCTGGGCACCATCTCTGGAACCGCTGGTTTCAGTCGCCGCTGAAAAAAAGAGCAACCGACTCTGTCACCGAGTCCGTCGCTAGTTCCATGTCCTGAAGGCACCGCAGAAGGCACCGCCACACTTCGCACCGCCTCCTTGGTATTACCGATGCTGCTGGGCGACTGTCACCAAGCTGTTGATTGCACCACGTCCTGTGGGCACCACACTCCGCACTGCCTCGCTTCACTCTACCCAGACGTCACCGACACTGTCGCTGCCCGACGTGAACATCGACTGACTCCGTTGCCGCACTGTGACCTGTCAGCACCACAATGAGCACCGCCTCACTCTGTCACCGAGCTGCTGCCTGAACTGTGTCATGAGGGCACCGCACGCTGCACCGCTTCCACTTCACATCGCAACCAACGGGATCGGCCACAACGAGAAAGGTCCTGTCTACGAGTCTGGCGACGCTTTAGCTAGCCTGTACCGACACTGTCGGCTGGAACTGTTAGACTCTGTCATTTTTAGCATCGCAGTAACCCCGGACGGAGCTCCCGACTCAGAAGAACTGTGTTTTTCAGCTATTCTTGCAACTTGAAGGTTATCTTGCAAAGTAACTATTTTTACAGTATTGTATGTTGGATTTTTGCCATATTTGGTCTTGTTGGTTTAGATAAAGTTTTGCTTATTTTTCTAAACTGGTGGGGTGTCCATTGGAGGTGTTTTCATTGTGTTACTTTATGCATGCACAAATGCTTCACACACTGCCTCTGAGATAAACCTGTCTAAAAAGAAGGGTCCCTACTTGGATAAAGGTGCAAACCATTGCCAACTAGAGACCTCCATTTCTAACTCATACTTTGGTTGAGTTCGTAAAATTGTTTTGTTTTCGCTACTTTTTGATGGTCAGAGCTACTGCAGTGGCAGTAAAAAGGAGTTTTTCACGATTCAACATTGAAAGAGGAAAGTAAACAGAATTGAGGTCCACAGAACTGTTGGACATACATTATGAGGAGCGTTATTGGTGATATGAACACTAAATGCTGATAAGACGCTTATCCTATTGTCCAGTGGAGAACGCAGAAGGAAATCAAAAAAGACTCACAGTGACTTTATTCTATATGTGTGCACTTCTTTGTTTAAAGTCATAGTTCAATGCTTGTTGGGTAAAGACGTCATGAGATGAACCCTATATAGAAATACAGGCACTTGTTTTCTAAGAGACCTAATTGGCACAAAAGTCCACGAGTACATTACGAGTCTTTAATTTTCTCTTTCAGGTAAGCAAGAAAACATAGTTATTACTAATATAAAATGTTTATTGTACAATTGAATTCTGGTTTAAGACAAGGTTCGATGATCACAGATACCATCTGTTCCAGTTCTCCCTCCCTGCAGTACCCTCCCTAATTCCCTTCCCTTCATCTAGCCACTCTGAACCTCTAGTTAAACTAATACAGAGTTGGTGCTGCTGGAAGGTGGGCTTTGGGGGTACTGCTCCTGAGGAGCTGTGTGTCTGTCTCTCAGTTATAGTGGGTGTGTCATTGTAAACAAGCAAATCTGGGTTTCGATCAAGAATAACGTTATTGGGATATTGTGTATGCGAGATGCTATGAACTTCGGAAGTGATGTAATCGATGAGATACTGAAATTGGGTCGTCTACGTGCCAATGTATCACACAAGAGGAATATAAGTGCTCCAAATAATGGTACTACCTGGTACATATATGAGTGCAAAAATGAATATGATGAGTCATCGGCTAAAAAATGACTAATCATGAGTGTGCAGTTTTAAACAAGGAGTTATTTGCAAGTTAGTAAACCAAACTACATTTCAATTATAGGTGCATGTAGTTCATGTTTTATACAGAGTATTGAGTAGTAAGCACATACAATGACAAGTGATACATTCAAGTTTTTAATAATACAACAACTAGGTAACTGTTCCTAACAGGACAGAAATATCTGGGCAGCATAAATCTAGACAAAGATTCTTATTCAAGTGATAAATAATAAATACAGAACCAAAATAATGCATTTTGTCTAACAACAGGTCTGTGACAACATAGGGTCCGCATTTGTAATTCAACAAATCTTATGGGGTCCATTCAACACAGGCATTTAACCGATTTTTAACTGTGTTGTTTCCAATTCCATTTGTTTTCCTTTAGCGACTAAAGATGGTCACACTTGTTCTGTCTGGTTGATCATCTCAGTGAGACACCATTTTATCTTTTCTGTCCACTTATGTACAGAGGGTGGCCGCTGTTGTACCCAAAACCCAAGTACAGTTTGCTTAGCTGCACAAGCAGGTGGGAGATGAGCCTTCCCAGTGTACCATGTTGCGTGTAAATGTTGTGACAGGGCGCACTATCAAGACCACTTCGGGACATCTAACCCAGTCAGACGCAGTTATTTGCTCTATCGTTGTTAGCACCAAGGAGCAGAAAGGTTTTTACCTTGAAGCAAGACCAAAGTATGTGAGATAATGCCCAGTTCCCTCTCCCAAGCTCTTTGAAATGTATGTTTATAGTTCTCCTGTTTGATATTGAGCATATTATATATTGTGGACGTAGCACGCCTATCTCCTGTACAGTTTAGGAGGTATTTTTGTAAAGGTGGGAGGGCCCTGGTAGCTCCCCGTTTAATTCTAGGGTTCAGCAGCCAATGGCATAATTGCATATAGCAATACATTTCTGTCTCTGGAAGAGCGTACTCATCCTTCAGCTGCTCGAATGTCTTTATTGTACCAAGTTCAAACGTGTCATTAAGTGTTTTACACCACGCCTCTAGCCAGGTCTGGCTAGACCTTCTGGGTAAATTCATGATTTCTCAAGAGAGTAAAAGGGAACGGTAAGAAAGGAAGGTCATAGCTGACCACAGTTTTGTCCCATGCATCTAGAGTAACCCTTGTGAACGGAGATTTGTAAACAGTTTTTTTTTCACTTAGACTTGGGTTGCCGTGGGACATTTCATAGTGGTCCTGCTGCTATTGTGTGGTTGATCACACACTGGCCCTTTTCTATCTCCCTCTGTGCCAGTAGATGAAGAAACGAAGGTGAGCCACCACATGATAGATTTGGGATTCCCTGTTCCCACCTGGCGTGGTCGTAGTGAGTTCTGCCTCCTGGTGACTCTGCTTTACCTTGCCATATGAAAGATTAGCACATTGACTGGAGATCAGTGATGCAGTCTCAAGGGATATGGAGGACCAGCGTTTGAAAGACGTAAAGGATCTTAGGCAGTATTCTATGTTGCGATTCTACCCAGTAGCGACAGAGTCTTGTATTTCCAGGTGTTAAGCTTCAACTTCCCTCCTCTTTTTAACTGTTGTAGAATAGTTTCTTTAGTTTTGGTTAGAGTTGGGGCCAAAGCCAGCCCTAGATAGTTAATGCTAGAAGCTGCCAACATAATGGGGACAATTTGTGCACTTGTGCTGTTTTTCAAGGGCCCGAAGCGTATAAGATTTCAGATTTGTTGACATTCATTTTGATCCTTGAGATCTTTTGGTACATTTTAAGCGCATCGAGTACCTGGGGAGGGAGCAAAGGGGGTCCGTCAGCAACAACAGAAAATCCTCTGCAAACATTGTTAATTTTATCTCCTGCATGCCAAACTTGACTTCCTTAATGTGTTGGGCTAGGAGCTCCAGGTTAAAGGGCAAAAGAGCACACCTGTGCCTCGTCCCTCTGTTGATAGTCACCCAGCTGGAAGAGAGCCCACTAATCATAATTCTGGCCTGTGAGCCATGGTAGCCTGCTAAGAGCCACGATATAAATGTGCCTCCCATCCCAACGATCCACAAAACGTCTGCCATAAAGTCCCAATCTACACGGTTGAATGCTTTTTCAGTGTCGGGGGGTGACAAGGATGGTAAGTTAAGATCCTGTGATGTAGGGCTTTCTTTGTATTATCACCTGTCTGGCATTCCTGGATAAATCCTGATTAATTGGGTGGTATCAAGTCTCCCATCAATGTTGTAAATGCAAGGTAACGATTGTAGTAAAGGTTTTTGCATGCACATTGAGAAGAGAAAGTGGACAATATGACCCAAACTCCCTAGGGTCTTTACTGGGCTTAAGAATGAAAGAAATGGTGGATTCAGCCTTTGTGGGGATCAACTGGCCCTTCTGAATAATTTCCTGATATACTTTAAGAAGCAAGGGAAGGAGAGTCAGCCAAACATTTATAAAAAGAAGCTGTGAGCTCGTCAGAGCTGAGGGCCCTGCTGGGCGCAGCTTGGATAGGACTACAAGAATTTCTTCCTTCATCAGTGGTTTATCCAGGGATCTTTGATCGGATCCACTCAATGTGGGTAGATGGGTCTCAGGCAAATACTGAGCATGCGCTTGTGGACTAGTTAGCTCCATACTATATAACTGGGTCTACACGTCATGGAAGCATTCCGCCTTCTCTGTGTTCAATGTGCATGGTTGCCCCGTAGGAGACTTAGCCTCTGGTAACGTGTTCTTGGTTTGGCGTGGGCTTGGGAGGTTCGCCAACAATTTGCCTGACTTGTTACAATGTTCACAGTATTCATTGTCGAGCTTGGCTAACAGATATGCGGACCTGTTTCCAGACGCAGGAACGTGCCCCTTTTGATATGGTTAACCCACTGTTTTCTAGTACATGATGTGATTTCAACTGAAAGTGCACTGGGTTCCTGCCAACCAGGTCCCCAGTGCCAGAGCTCTTTCCCAAAACTGTGCAATTTTTCTTCCAATTGGCAAAACCTTTAGCACCCCCAGTAAGTCCCTAGTAAATGGTACCCTGGTACCCAGGGGCTGAGGTACTAAATTGTGCAAGAGCAGATATGCCCCTGTGCTGCTCTGTCTTATTACTGCCAGAGCAAGTGACCAGGGAATCAATTTTTAAACCATGTACTGGACACTGGTGAAAACGAGTTCCCCAGCTACATGTCAGCTTCACTGAAGATAGGGATGTTTGGTACCAAACGTTCGTATTGGTAAGCCCACACTGATGAGAAAGTATGATGATACTTCGCAAACTAAAACAATGCATACTTTTACAACGTTGTTTTTAGTTCGCAAGTACCGTTACAACGCATTTTTCTATAACGAATCCCATTACTTCGCATTTGCTTTAAAATGCATAAGAAATGACTTTACAATGGATCCCAATTCCCGCATAGATTTACAATGCATTTAAAAAAAAAATAACCCCCCAACACTACGCTAATTTCTACATCCATATACACTACCCTACATAACATACACTCCACAACACTACCCTAAAACACTACCCTACACTACACAACACTACACTACCCTAAACCCTAAAACACTACCCCCAGCACGACCCTGCCCCTACCCCCAGTCCGTCCCCTACACTGAAACACTACCCTACACAACCCCCTAACACTACCCCAAACCCTAAAACACTACCCTACACTACACAAACACTACAACACTACCCTAAAACACTACCCTCAGCACGACCCTACCCCTACCCCTACCCCCAGTCTGTCCCCTACACTGAAACACTACCCTACACAACCCCCCGACACTACCCTAAACCCTAAAACACTACCCTACACTACACAAACACTACAACACTACCCTAAACCCTAAAACACTACCCCCAATATGACCCTACCCTTACCCCCAGTCCATCCCCTACACTGAAACACTACCCTACACAACCCGCTGACACTACCCTAAACCCTTAAACACTAACCTACACTTCACAAACACTACAACACTCCCCTAAACCCTAAAACACTACCCCCAGCACGACCCTACCCCTACCCCCAGTCCGTCCCCTACACTGAAACACTACCCTACACGACCCACCGACACTACCGTAAACCCTAAAACACTACACTACACAAACACTACAACACTACCCTAAACCCTAAAACACTACCCCAGCACGACCTTACCCCCAGTCCGTCCCCTACACTGAAACACTACCCTACACGACCCCGACACTACCCTAAACCCTAAAACACTACCCTACACTACACAAACACTACAACACTACCCTAAACCCTAAAACACTACCCCCAGCATGACCCTACCCCTTCCCCCAGTCTATCCCCTACACTCAAACACTACCCTACACGACCCCCCGACACTACCCTAAACCCTAAAACACTACCCTACACTACACAAACACTACAACACTACCCTAAACCCTAAAACACTACCCCCAGCACAACCCTACCCCTACCCCCAGTCCGTCCCCTACACTGAAACACTACCCTACATGACCCCCAGACACTACCCTAAACCCAAAAACACTACTCCTCAAACACAAACCCTTTAAAAATACACAGCCCCTCTTACCTCTCTCTCCTCGGCTGCAAGCGTTGTCAACCAAAAATGCCCCCATCCTTCGCACAGAGCCTGTAGATCCACCCCGGGCTCCAGCGCCTCTCCCTTACTTCCGTCATCGCTGCATCCTCTCTGCCATCTTGGCGCCGGGCCCTCACTCGCAGCAGATTTCCCCAAAAAAGCCCCCAGCCAGCGCACAGGAGCCTGCAGATCTGCTGGGGCACCAGTGCCTCTCCACTACTTCCGTCATCACAGCCTCTGCCATCTTGGCGCCGGGTCCTCAGTCACAGAATTGCACGCATGCGGGCACCAGCGCCTCTCCTCTACTTACGTCATCGCTGCCTCCTCTCTGCCATCTTTGAGCCGGGTCCTCAGTCACAGCCATACACGCAATATAACGCATGCGTTGTAACAGTGCATGCGAAGTAATAACATGCGTAGTAAAGCCTACGCGTTGTTACAGTGAATGCGTTGTTACGCTTGCGTTGTAATGGTATGCGAACAAAAAGTCGCGTACTAATGGCTGTTTACCCACTGATGACAGTGTTAGATTTATTATTATTAATTTTAAAATGAATGAAGTAGTGATGCTCAGGGCTCATGTGTCTGTTATATTAATCTAGATTTTGTGTCCTTCATAGAAGAGGAGTCTCACCATTTGCCCTGATAACCCTGTATGAATTCCTGCATTTCTCATTAATCATATTAAAAAAATGTTTATCAATCTGTTTTGATTTATAGCAGTAATGTGAAAGCGGAAAATGTTTTAAAGACATTCACATCCATACCTTGGCCTCTCTGCAGAGTGCAAAGTGCTGTGCCACTTATATACCACTTGTAATTGTGAATAAATGAGAAAGTGTGTGAAGAAGGTGTACAGCTGTTAAAGTACTGATAGTGCTAAATGAAAAGTAAATGCGGTGCTTACAGGTGAGAGGGTGGGCTGTGTGGGGGGCTGGTTAAGCAGAGGAGCTGAGAGGAAGCACATGCATTAGGAGAGTGAAAAGATGGTACTGAAGAGGCAAGAGGTGACATGAGATATGCAGATGGAGCATTTTAGAATGATGTGAGAATTCAGTGGTTTTTACAGGTCTAAGATAGTGAGAAACTGCACTGGAAAACCGTGTGACGAGGAGAACATGAGTGATTCAGCCATTCCAAAGACCACTATCCCTTCCACAGACTTTAGTGATGTCTAACGCAGAACATTTTCAATCCTAATTATCCATAACAAAATCATTGTAGTTTCTCATTTATTTGAAACTACTAACAAGCATAGGCAAAGTCAATATGTCTGACTAGTTTTAGACTTGTGTCCTTTGTTGTGTCATACAGGCAGTAGATGTTCGATGGCTTCTCCAGGAACTGATTTTCTAAGATATGCCTCCACTTTCCGCAGTGTGAATATCATCTTCACACTACAGCGAGCAGAGACACAGTTTCGAAATTCGGTTCTTGGAGAAACAATCAGACAAATTCTGGATCTGGGAAATCATTGGAAACTGTTCTGTTTTTTTCTCCTAACTTCCTGATTTTGTGACTGACTGAGGTCGCCTTGAAGAGAGAAAAGCAACAGCCTAGTTCATTACCTTTTTATGGGTAGAATTCAAGACTAATTGTGAACATAAGAAGGATTTGGGAAACAATCCAATTACGTGGGAGACAGTGATATTGAACGAGGAAATCAACAAGGAGTCCTTTTTAGACTGACTGCCCTGAAGAAGAGGGGGTTCTCACAAAACAAGTTGGCTGCAAACATCGAACTACGAAGGCCGTTTTTGTATAATATTCAATTTACAAACTACAATTTGGTTCAAAATACAGACTCTTTTTATTGTTGGATTAGAGATATGAGACAGTGTAGATGATTCCTTTAAGTATTTGTTAAAGTAAGTGAATAAATGACTTTTTATCACGTAGGGATTTTGAACTTGATTATATATTTGAGATTGCTGTGTCCTCCCTGAAAAAACTGAAGTGTGTTCCATACATTATGACCATTGTGACTTGCTGGTCTTCTTTTCAGGTTGGGGCTAGCAGGGCCACTGTAACTGACTGAAAATCACATTTTGTATAAAGGGAGATATGGCCTAACAGTCAGAGCCGCTGACTTTGCAACTGGGGAACCAGGTTTGAGTCCCGGCATTGTCTCAACATACTGTGATTCTGGGCAAATCACTCAATCTCCCATGCCTAAAAAAATGAATTTGACCTTATGAAATGTAATCTGCTGCTTGTGTAACATGCTCCAATTCCCTCGTGCTGATGAGATCACGCTCTATGAAACTTATACTTATAAATTAACAAGTGGTGGCTGCCACTGGGTAGTAATAGTTAGGACCACATTTCCATAGGAAAAGCATTTTTTTATTTGCTAATATGTTTGGCACCCTTTGACGAACCTTCACAAAACTTTTTTTTTAAGTTAATCACCTCAGCTCTTTCCTAGAACGTTTCAAGTGATCCATCAAGTGGGAGCTAAGAAAAAAAGGAGGGGGGGGTCAGAAAAAACATTTTCCCCATTCCCTTTTCCAAAGGAAAATTAGACAAAGCTACAGCCAAAAAGAATGAACGGAATTACACCAAATTTGGCAGGAAGGCTAGCTCTTAGTCCAGAAAGTGTGTGAGCTAGTGATTTGATGTAAATCCATTTAGTAGTTTGGGAGATATTAAGATTTCAAACTTTATAGATATCTAGAGACACTGTAGTACAGAAATACAAACAGGTCTCTCAATATCATCTGATTGGCTGCCATTGCAACAAGAAAGATGTGATGGCAGTCTTCTTGAACTCAGTGACTGTCCGTTGTCCTGAAATTTTTTCTAAAAAGCGTATAGGGGTAGGGAGCCAAGGCCTGGCGGGGGTGTCCCAGAAGGAGAAATTACATCTCAAAATTCATGTATATATCACACTGCTGAGGATCCGAGAAGCCAACAGATCTTGAGATAAGATCAGATTGACTGACACCATATCTACAAAGATATAGTGGCAGCCATTTTAGGACCTGGGACTCAGTCCACTGTCCTAGGAAAATGTTTTAAAAAACTATACGGGAGACAGGGTAGGGATACCCTGCCCCCTTAGGCCTGGTGGGGTTCCCAGAGTGTGCTCATCCGTTTCCCCAATGATTTATGCTGCGTTGGGTGGAAGTAAAATGTGAATGATGCAATAACTAATCAGTTTCTGCTTTGGACTGACACATTGCACTTTTCTGTTATAGGTGGAAGCAGAAGGTAACATGGTGCAAATTACTAGCTTAATTGTGAGCTACCCGCATTCTGCTGTACCTGAGAATAATGCACAAACCGACTATACAATCCTACTGGCCTATTTGTATAGTTTGGGCAACACCCAGTTTCACAACCGTCATGAGCAAAGAGTTATCTCCCTTACTGCAGTGCCCTCCTTAATTCCCTTTCACTAATGTGGCCACTCCGAGCCTCTGGAATTAAGAACGCTGACTTGGTGCTTACAGAAGGTGGGCATGTTGAAGACACTGCTCCTTAGGAACAGAGGGTCTGAGACACTTGGCCTTTCTAGAAGTGCTCGATAGGCAACATAGTAGAATTTGCCCCGCATCTGTAGCCCAGTTTTCATAGGTAGATTTGTTCACACTGTTGGAGGAATGCACCTCAGATACCTTCAAACTTTATTCATACTGTGGTACTTCAAGAGCAAAGGAGACTGCTTGGTAAGGATAAGTAAGCTTTTTATTAGCTTATAACAGCAAGCTGCTGGTAGCGGCACCGTCCATCTCCAACTGCCAGTTCTCAACCGTCCTACATGTGGAACCCTCACATAACAATGCCAGGGTTCCACAAGCTGCGCATGCTGTGTGCAAGTACATAGGTCACTACATGACTGTTTCCTTTTGCAAAAAGGCTGTCTTGGATATACTTACAACAATAATTCATTTACAGACAGTAATACAAATAAATATAGCCTACACTTATACAATATACCCATATGTACCCCTAAAACGAAAGGCACATATAAAATGTTATCATACTAAACAACATATAGAAATTAAAAATCTGAACTGAGTACAAACAGTATAATAGAAAGAATATGAGCCAAAAGAATAAATAATCTTAAACTAAAAGCGTGTTCTGGATTAGACACTTTCTCTGAAACTCACAGGTACCTTTCTTTCTCTAACGCTGCGTCTAAAACCGCCAGCAGAATATTTTGGCTAGTAGAACCTGCATCCCCCGTCGTCTTCACAAACGTAGATTTCATCACCATAGGATCTCTCCTTTCTCCTACCAATTCACTTTTACCATTGTTCACTCTCACCACACAGTTCCACCACTGGCCATCTTTCACTCTCACACTACTCCCATTCACTTCCATGACCTTGACAGGAACACCAAATCTGGTTCCCCCTATGGAGACATGAACAGGTTTACACACGCGAACCATATCACCAACCTTGAAATTTGGCATCTTGACTCTGTTTCTATCATCAAAATATTCTTTTTGTTTTTGTTGCATCCTGGAAACTCTTTCCCTGACATTATCAGTTGACATTTTTCTTGTCTAGACCTCACCCATGTATTTTACTATTCATCCATGCAGGGCAAAAACATGTGGTAGCCCTTCTCCCACACAACTATTCAAACTGAGAGACCACTGTTGCGACATGAGGGGTGGCACTATAAAACCAAAGCATACTTTTCACCGCATTAACGACCACACACTTATTAGCAATTGCCCATTGAATGCACTCCCTCAACACATTGGTCATTCTCTCAACGAGACCATTCGTTTGGGGATGGAATATAGAACTTCTAAGATGCTTTATACCACTTGCATCTAGGAACATTTTCAACTCTCCTGAAACAAATTTGACCCCAATGTAGCCGGAAATCCCTCCTTCAAAAATACTTCCTTTAGAAATTCTATTACAGGACCGGAGGCTTCGGATTATGCTTTCTCTTTCTTTTACTGAAAATATACAGCAGCCAATAAAAACGTTTTTAACATTTAAACAAAAACTAAATTTCCCAAAATGCCATGGTACTGCATCAATAACCATGGAGACTAGCCCTATAAATGACGCTCTTTATACGACCACTTTCTCTTTCTTTGCTGCTCGCAGCCGAGTTAAGTGCTTTACTATATTCCTCTTTGTGACAAAGTTTATTGTGACTCTGTTTTAATTATTTTATTATTGTACTCATTCATTATTATTGTGATCACTGATTAATGCTATGCGTCTATGTGAAAATTGTTGACAGGAATTGCCTGAATACCTGAGCCGTGTCTCGGCGGCAGCGCGAGTGCTGACAGATATTGTATCGGTGATCGGGTGGTGGCGAGCGCGACAGGCGGTTTTCGCTCACGGCTCGCCCCCACCAGAGTGCCTTCTTCCTCAAACGTTACTGCCCAGTTGACTGCTATGCTGAAGTGTTCCGTGGCGCCTTCCCTCATCGGGCCCGCGTCTATTTAGAGCCAGACGTCGCACAGCCCAATTGGGCTAGTTTTGGGCTGCGCGACGCCCAATACTGATTCCTCCTCATTCCGCAACGTTTTTGAAAGCGGAACAGCGCACAGGTCGCTTATTATTGCTTCTGTGTGCACGGACGCCTTTCCTGGACTGCAGAATAAGGAAGGCCCAAGCCGGGTGCAGGCTTCTTACAAGGTTGGCTCTTAGACGCTCTCTGGTGGGCTGCAACAATATAGATTACAGCGGGGCTGAGGAGCACTGGTATTAACTTGGCACTAAGGGTTGCTCCCCCTTGACCAATTCCTTTGGAATTTTTGGACTTTGCAGAAAATTGTCTAGATCGCTGTGAATTATTAGCGATGGAAGACTGGGCCTATTTGGAGGAGGACGGGTACGGGTACTACGAGGAAGAGCAGGGTCCTCTCCTCGAAGACAAACTGGTTGATGCCCTGGATGCATCAGTTCAACAATCCGTCAGTAAGGCGGTAGAGACGGCGGTTCCCCAGATGGTCAGAAAAGCGCTAGCAGCCGCCCTCAAGCCCATCACGGCGCAACTTGAAAGTTTTGCGAAGAGGCATGGTATGCAACCCCAGGAGTCGGTAGGATCAGCCGCGGCCACCTCAGGGGAAAAAGTTTCAGGTAAAGCCAAGTCCTCAAACTGGCCGCAAGCGCAGGCTCTGGCTAAGTTACCCCCAGCTTCTTCTGGGGATCATCAGTATTCGGAACCGCCAGACCGATTCCATCATCCAAGAAGGCCCAAGACTCTACGGGACATACCTCATCCCCTAAGAAGAAAAAAGCTAAGAGGGTGCATTTAAATCTGCCGACACCCTCCTTCTTCCAAGCCGCAACTCCGTTCGATTTTGATCCGCAGGACATTGTCCACCCGAAATCCTCGGACTGGGCCCCGCCCCCGGAGGTAGCGGATTACTTACATCAAAATCTGAGGAAGAATTTTGACAAGAAGGTTCGTAGTAGGTTGAGGTCCGAATGTCCTCGTCCGGACGTCCCGGATAAAGTAGCAGATACGCCGGACATCGACCCCAACATGCCAACCTTTTTAAAAAAAAGTTTGCCAAGGACCCCAAAAAGTGCATTGACCGTGCGTGACGCGGTTGCCAGGATAGGCTCCTGAACATCACTGGCCCCTTAGTGAAGAATTTGAAGATGGCCATAGTAGCCAAGGACACAGGTGCCCCGATAGATCCAGACATTCTCGCAGGATGGACACAGCGCGCCATTTGTTTCCTGGGAAACGCGAACTGTGCCATTTCTAGAGAGCGTAGGAAATCTCTTCTCATGAGGATGGACAACAACCTCACTGAGCTGGCTTCTGCGGAGGCAGGCCCCCTGGCGGAGGGACTACTTTTCGGCGATAGGTTCATCAAACAAGTCTCCAAGTACGTCGGGACCTTCACCTCACTGGACAAGGCCCAATCAAATATTTAAAAAGTCTTCCAAGCAGGCCTTTTTGGTCGGGCCGGGCGAGGCAGGGGCCGCTCGCCAGGCCGCCAATACTATCAGTGCCCTCCCAGACGAGGATACGGTCGGGGTAGAGGAGAGTACCAAGACAGCACCATAGGCGGCACGTTCTACCCGACGAGACGATTTAGTCATCGCCGGTACCACCGTGGAGGACAGAGGGGAAACTTTCAACCCCCGATTACATCAGGTAAGAACAATGACTCTATTTCTATGTCCTCTTGGGGGTCGCATTTGACATTTTCGGGATAATTGTTCAGTCATTACTCAGGATGCTTGGGTTTTTACAAATCGTACAGGGGTTTCACATAGATTTCTTTCAAACACCTATGCAAAATGTTACTCCCCCTCCTTTATCTTTTTCTCAAAAAGACGAAATTTTTATAGATCAAGAAGTAGGAGACTTGCTGGAGAAATGCGCGGTAGCTTATTGCGACGACAAACCCGAGGGTTTCTGCAGGAACATCTCCCTAGTTCAGAAGAGAGTCGGGGCCACAGACTGATTCCAAACCTGAAAGATTTCAACCAGTTCGTCCTGTACAGGCATTTCAAAATGGAGGGGATACATTTGCTAACAGACATTTTGAGGCAAGGGGACTGGATGGTCCATCTAGACCTCAAGGATGCCTACCTAACGGTCCCGATCTTTCCCCCTCACCGGCGCTTCTTGCAGTTCCAATGGTGAGGCAGACGGCTGGAATATTTGGTCCTGCCTTTCGGTCTTTCCTCGGCTGCTTGGTGTTTTACCAAGTTAATGAAGCTAGTGACTGCACATCTCCGGGAGCAGGGTATTCTTCTAATAATTTATATGGACGACATACTGATAATGGCTCCCTCCGTTTCCCTAGCAGTCCAACATCTTCAGATGACAATGCTCCTGTTAGAGAATCTGGGTTTTGTGATAAACAAGGCGAAATCAGTTCTGGTCCCAGCGCAATCACTGGAGTTCTTAGGTTTTGTAATAAATTCTCAGACAACTCAACTCCAGTTGCCCAAAGCCAAATTGAGAGATCTGAAGAAGGAATTGAAGGCAACTCTAGCCAAACAAGTCATGTCCCTGAGGGCGATTGCGTGTTTAGTAGGCCTTCTAGCCTCATCAATACAAGCAATCTTTCCAGGCCCGTTACATTACTGGGCCCTTCAACGTCTGAAAATCCAACACCTGCAGAACAGTCTTTCATATTCAGATCAAGTTCCCCTCACAGACGAAGTCCGGGAAGAAATCAAATGGTGGCTAGCCCACGTGGATGCGTGGAACAGGCGAGCAATTTTTGGTTCTCGCCCAGAGGTAGTCATAGAATCCGATGCCAGCCGGTCGGGTTGGGGAGCACGATGCGGGGAGATTGCCACAGGGGCGGATGGTCTCTCCAGGAATTGTCGTTACACATCAACTGTCTCGAGCTCCTGGCGGATCATTTGCGATTTGCACTCTCTCGCCCAGGAAGGCATCTTGTTGCATCCTCCTGAGGATGGACAACATCTTTGCGGTGAGATATATAAACAAGCTGGGGGGACAAGATCCCCGATGTTGCCGGAGATCGCCAAGGACTTTTGGCATTACTGCCTGGCTCACCAAATAACGGTGATAGCGGAATACCTTCCGAGGAAAGACAACACAATAGCGGATTGGAACTCTTATCACTTGAAGGATTACAGCAACTGGAAGCTCCATCCATCTCTCTTCCAAATGACTCAGGGGATTTGGGGCCCTTACCACATGGACCTCTTAGCCTCCAGGCTAAATCGCCAGCTAGAGACATTGTTCAGTTAGAGACCGGATCCTCTGGCGAGAGCCACGGATGCCTTCACGCAGGATTGTTCGAAGACGTTGAATTATGCCTTTCCTCCATTTGTCCTAATCCACAGAGTAGCGAACCAAATTGTTCAGCAGAAAGCGGAGATTGTACTAATCACCCCGGTTTGGAAAGCCCAACCCTGGTTCCCGGTTCTGCTGGAGCTGACGTGCGACTTCCCTCTTCACCATCCGTGGTCCCAGATGATGTTCCAGGGCCCTCAGGGAGAATTGCACCCTCTTGTCCTCGCGGGGCAGCTGTCCCTGATGGCCTGGAGGCTTTCAGGCAACAGTGGTCGTTGCCAGGAATTTTGAAAGAGGCTTCAAGCTTCATCCAACAGGCCTGGGCTCCCTCTACTAGAAAACGATACTGTTCAGCATGGCGAGCATGGTTGGGTTGGTGCTTGTAGAAGCACGTGGATCCCGTGGAGGCGGACCTCCCACAAATTGTGAATTTTCGATCCAAGAAAGCTGCTGAAGGTTTGTCCTATGGATCGGTTAACAATTTCCGATCCGCTATCTCGGCTGGT
The DNA here is from genome assembly GCA_963921515.1 of Calotriton arnoldi. Lineage (NCBI taxonomy): Eukaryota > Metazoa > Chordata > Amphibia > Caudata > Salamandridae > Calotriton > Calotriton arnoldi. Next base: position 112,214 of record CAWUFW010017659.1, on the reverse strand, counting down.
CATGCGCAGATAGACATGAGACCTGTAGGTATGCATCCAGTGGTGTGTAAACTCTTAGAAGGAATACATGTGGCGAATCCACCTAAGGCTAAGTATTCTTCTTTATGGGATGTATCTAAGGTTCTAAACTTATTCGATACATGGCCTAAAAATGATTTGCTCTCCAGGAAACAACTGTCTGCTAAATTAGCTATGCTTCTTTGTTTATCTGCATGTCGACATGTTTCTGATGTTAGAGTCTTGGATTTAGATGGTAGAATATTCTCTCCCGAGGGGGTGTCATTTGTAATTTCTGCATGGACCAAGACCTTTTCGCGGTCCATTGATTACAATGCTTTTCCGATGAATGATAAATTGTGCGTAGTAAAATGTCTCAAAGTTTATGAGGAATGTACCCGACCTATAAGACCAGTCAGTTGTTCAAGATTGTTAATTGCTTTACCTCTGCTACTATTGCCAGGTGGCTCAGATATATCATGACAGAGACAGGCATTGACACTGAAATGTTTGGAGCGCCCTCCGTAAGAGGTGCTATAGCTTCAAAATCCTTTATGTTAGGTACCAGTATACAAGATATAATGAGAGCAGCTGATTGGTCGTCTAGCTCTACATTTAAATTTTTTTATTATAAACCTGTGGGCGATGTTGCTTCTGTGGTTCTAGATAAGCGTTAAACTTGCATAATCCGAAGCCTCCGGTCCTGTAATAGAATAAAAAATTTGCTAGCATTCGCGCCAAGAATTTTCAATTCTATTAAGGACACGGAGGCAAGGATTATCCCGCCCAGGGTACATTTGTTGGTGATAACTGTCATGTTTTTTACCCACCCTGAGATGATTGTTTATCACAGTTATTACGAGTACAGTTCCTATTTCAGGTTCAGAACAGAAAGGCGAATAAAAATTCGCTTTGGTCTTCTTGGAAGGCGTGTAGTATAGTTATCACCTGCGGAGTCTGCAATTGAGTCAATGACATTACTGTTTGCTGTTTTTCGACAAGTTCTAGTTTCTTGGACAAGGACAATTAACTCATGGACAATGCTCGTTGGGCAAAGAAAGAGGAAGTGTTCGTATGAAGAGCGTCATTTATAGGGCTAGTCTCTATGGTTATTGATGCAGTACCATGGCATTTTGGGAAATCTCATTTTTGTTTATATGTTAAAAACGTTTTTATTGGCTGCTGTATATTTTCAGTAAAAGAAAGAGAAAGCATAATCCTCGCCTCCGTGTCCTTAATAGAATTGAAAATTCTTGGCTGTTGGAATGTGTGGCTGTTAGAATGTGTGGCTGTTGGCTGGTGGAATGTGTGGCTCTTGGCTAGTGGAATGTGTGGCTCTTCCCCTGTGGAATGTGTGGCTTTTGGCTGGAGGAATGTGTGGCTCTTCCCCGGTGGAATGTGTGGCTCTTGGCTGGAGGAATGTGTGGCTCTTGGCTGTTGGAATGTGTGGCTCTTGGCTGTTGGAATGTGTGGCTGTTGGAATGTGTGGCTCTTGGCTGGTGGAATGTGTGGCTCTTGGCTGGTGGAATGTGTGGCTCTTGGCTAGTGGAATGCGTGGCTCTTGGCTGGAGGAATGTGTGGCTCTTGGCTGGTGGAATGTGTGGCTCTTGGCTGGAGGAATGTGTGGCTCTTGGCTGATGGAATGTGTGGCTCTTGGCTGGAGGAATGTGTGGCTCTTGGCTGGAGGAATGTGTGGCTCTTGGCTGGTGGAATGTGTGGCTCTTGGCTGGTGGAATGTGTGGCTCTTGGCTGGAGGAATGTGTAGCTCTTGGCTGGTGGAATGTGTGGCTGTTGGAATGTGTGGCTCTTGACTGGTGGAATGTGTGGCTGTTGGAATGTGTGGCTGTTGGCTGGTGGAATGTGTGGCTCTTGGCTGGTGGAATGTGTGGCTCTTGGCTGTTGGAATGTGTGGCTCTTGACTGGTGGAATGTGTGGCTGTTGGAATGTGTGGCTCTTGGCTGGTGGAATGTGTGGCTCTTGGCTGGTGGAATGTGTGGCTCTTGGCTGGTGGAATGTGTGGCTGTTGGAATGTGTGGCTGTTGGAATGTGTGGCTCTTGGCTGTTGGAATGTGTGGCTCTTGGCTGGTGGAATGTGTGGCTGGTGGAATGTGTGGCTGTTGGAATGTGTGGCTCTTGGCTGGTGGAATGTGTGGCTCCTCATAAAAACGATACACCACCCTTGTGCCTGCGAAAGGAACAGATCAAACTTGGGACAATGGGAGTCCTCGCGGAGTCTTACCCTTATGGGATGACTTTGAAATGTTTTTGCTCGCTTTGCTTGCCCCTGTACTCTGCCCCTTCCTTATGAAAACACTCAAGCTGCCATAAAAACAGGAAAAGACACAACTGTCTCGGCGTTCAGCTTTGCCTTGAGATTCATTTCGCACTTCTGATCATGCCTCCCCATGTTTTATCTTAAGTTCTAAGCAGCAGCCAGCAGCCCCAGTGATGAGTATTTCACCCACTGAGCATGCGCAGTACTTATCTTTGGGAGCCCTATGTAGCTCTGGCCTTGGCGATCAGTACCTCATCCTCTGAGGGTGCGCAGCACTGGTAGGCCGCGCTGAGGTCCCGTACATATCTGCTGAGCAGGCGCAGTATGTTTCGTGCCTTAGCGCAATTTCCCGACATGTAGTGTTTTACCTCTGGGCATGCGCAGTGCGTTTCTTAAGCAGTCAGCGCTGTCCTGCCTCCGGTCCCACGCGATTAGTGTTTTGTCTATGCACGTGCGCAGTACGTTTCTGCAGCACGCTGTTTGTCTCCAGCCCCCCCCCTCCCGTGAGTAGTGTCTAGCCTCTGCGCGTGCGCAGTAGCTTTATGGCGAGCCTCAGTCCTATCCTGCACCCAGGTCGTGAGGTCCCCCAGGTGGATCCCTGAGCAGTGACCCTCCTCCTGCCGGATCCTCAGCACCGGATGCCCGCGAGAGAGCCAGTGTCACTCCCCGGAGACAGATGTCCCAGCAGGAGCCCGGTGAGTCGGCGAGTCCTGGCTGTGGCGGAGGTTCTTGGACCTTGGAAAAATCACTTCACGTTGACCCGGTCTCCTTCCCACAGAGAGGGCCTCGAACACCTGCTGCTGAGAGATGGGGCTATCCTGACCCCTTCCCACAGGCAGGGCCTAGAGAACCTGCTGCTGAGAGATGGGGCTATCCTGACCCCTGACTCCTTCCCACAGACAGGGCCTCAAACACCTGCTGCTGAGAGATGGGGCTATCCTGACCCCTGACCCCTTCCCAGTAGCCGGGCCTCGAGCACCTGCTGCTGAGAGATGGGGCTATCCCGACCCCTGACTCCTTCCCACAGACAGGGCCTCAAACACCTGCTGCTGAGAGATGGGGCTATCCTGACCCCTTCCCACAGGCAGGGCCTAGAGAACCTGCTGCTGAGAGATGGGGCTATCCTGACCCCTTCCCACAGACAGGGCCTCGAACACCTGCTGCTGCCGAGAGATGGTGCTATCCTGACCCCTGACCAGTAGCCGGGCCTCGAGCACCTGCTGCTGAGAGATGGGGCTATCCCGACCCTTGACTCCTTCCCACAGACAGGGCCTCAAACACCTGCTGCTGAGAGATGGGGCTATCCTGACCCCTTCCCACAGACAGGGCCTCGAACACCTGCTGCTGCCGAGAGATGGTGCTATCCTGACCCCTGACCAGTAGCCGGGCCTCGAGCACCTGCTGCTGAGAGATGGGGCTATCCCGACCCTTGACTCCTTCCCACAGACAGGGCCTCAAACACCTGCTGCTGAGAGATGGGGCTATCCTGACCCCTTCCCACAGGCAGGGCCTAGAGAACCTGCTGCTGAGAGATGGGGCTATCCTGACCCCTGACTCCTTCCCACAGACAGGGCCTCGAACACCTGCTGCTGCCGAGAGATGGTGCTATCCTGACCCCTGACCCCTTCCCAGTAGCCGGGCCTCGAGCACCTGCTGCTGAGAGATGGGGCTATCCCGACCCCTGACTCCTTCCCACAGACAGGGCCTCAAACACCTGCTGCTGAGAGATGGGGCTATCCTGACCCCTTCCCACAGGCAGGGCCTAGAGAACCTGCTGCTGAGAGATGGGACTATCCCGATCCCTGACTCCTTCCCACAGACAGGGCCTTCGAACACCTGCTGCTGCCGAGAGATGGGGCTATCCCGACCCCTGACCCCTTCCCACAGACAGGGCCTCGACCAGGGGTCTCCAACCTTTTCTGTAGTAAGAGGTACTTAGGGTCAATGAAAATCATCACAACACTATTATTACTGTTTGTACAGACAAGGTTACTAGTGGCCGCCATATGCCAAATAGTTACTAGGGATCCCCTCCTTCATCAGGCACTGCTACCAGCGGGAATGTAAAAAATACTGTTGACAATGTGGAGTGTCTTTATGTGGGCAATACATAAGGGACATAGATGCAGTAAATCAATGAATAGCTTTAAGTACATTTTGGAAATTCCACCAATTTTCTCCAAACATCAGATTAAGAGCTCTCAAAATATACACATTTACATCTTGAATATACACTTTTAAAGTTTGGTATACGTGTATCAGTGCAACCAAGCAAACACTTCTAATATGTTTCACTAAGGCTGCAAAACAGGAGAGCTACTTAAGGGTAGCTGGAGAACTACCAGTATCTCGCGAGCTACTCTTTGTAGAAGCCTTGTCTAGAACACCTGCTGCTGAGAGATGGGGCTATCCTGCCCCCTGACTCCACCAGGCTCAGCCCTGCAGTGCACATTTGGAGTTACCTCGGTCTTTGCACATATGTTTCTTGCCTACAACATGACATAATATCTGTACTTTTCTCTAAGTGATGAGCTAAGTCGCTGTACTTGTTTCATAGATTTACGTACTGCACAGTGGCAGCTGATGACATTTGACAGTGGTGCGGCGTAAACATTTGGGATGAGTGCCCTATGGAGAGGGAGCGTAGCGAGCGAGGCTGACCGTCCTAAGAGGCACATGGATCTTAAGCCTAAGGTAGCTCCTCTGCCCCTCAAAGCTCCTGGTGACAGAAGACTATGATAAAGGCAGTGGAGAGGGATGACGAACAGTAAGGTAAAGGTAAACCATGCTAACTGCAGCTGTAACAGAAAAGGCACAGTATGGTGGTGGAAGTCCATGAAAAAAGGTAGTTTCATGTGATAAGGCACAGTATGAAATAATACCAGTATTTGTAAAGCGCACAGCTACCTCCGGAGAGGTGTCCCGGCGCTGGGGGCTGTCGGGAAGATTAAGCGAGCTATTGCCCAGAGTCACATGGTGCTGGGCTAACCTGCCACTGGCACCAGGGATCGAACCGTGAAACCCGTGGTCCGGAGTCAGGCACCCTGCCCGCTGCGCCATACCTCTTCCAGTATAGCGATGAAGGCCATGCTTAAGGCAGCTGTGAGGGATACAGTGCAGTATAGGGTTCAATGGATATGCTAAGTGCAGCAGTAAGGTATTCAGCACAGTATGGTGATTGGAAGGCCATGCTAAAGACAGCTGTGAGGGATACTGCATAGTAGAGTGTTGTGAAATAAGACATAGCATGGCTATAAAGAATCATCCAAGAGGCCTGTCAGAGCCCCACGTCATAACTTGACACTAGACCTGGCTTTTGCATGAACAACACTTTGCATGTTGGGACTAGTAGTTTGGTTTGATTTGGACAGTTATAAGAGAATGAAAAATTATAGAAGGCAAGATGTTTTCAAAAATCTCACGTCTAACTGCAGATACTACAAATCAAGATATGGGAAATTGCTACATAGCAGGAATTATTAGCAATATGGCCATGAAAGCACACGTTTGACTCCAGTTCTTACCTGTCAGGAGGAGAAGAAGCAAGTCGGGTTTAGCAGGCAGCGTACTGTGGGGTTCCGGTCCCCCATCACCTGGTCGGTGCAGACATCGTAACCCTGGGTGTCTCCCAGTCCCAGTATGGGATGGTAAAGTTCTCATCTCTGGACACCATCTGTAGTTCGCCTTCCCAAAGAAGCAGGTAGATCTAGTGCCATGGCAGGAAGGCGGGCGCTTTGTGGGCAAAGTTGATGCTTCTCCACACCACAGTCTCCTCCTCACCCTCCGCTGACACCCATGTGTCCCATGATGCGTAGTAGTGAATCCAGACAAAGAGGTCATAGGGGCTGATATCGGCAGAGAGCGGCCTGCATGACATGGTAGAGAGCTGGTGGGGGCCTGCCCCATTCAGGCCCCTTCCAATAACGCGCCTTGGCTGTGTAGCTAAGTTACTGCCCTGCTCATTCCTCATATCTGCAATAAGATACCCACAAAGAAGTCTGCCATTCAAATAAATATTAGTATGGGAGTCTGGCTATGGTGGGTCAAGAGGTCACTGTATCGAAATGGATCAAACCTTAGGCCTGCCTTATGTTCTTTATGAACAAGACATACCCAGTCCGTATAGTCACTCTTTAATGCACAGCTTGTCTGCTTGTGCCACTCTCACGGCTTCTGGAAGAGGAGCCTAGCTGTCAACACTGAAAAGAACAATGGCTTAAGTGTGTTGACCTGTTGCCCGTGCTGCATGGGTGGGTGCATAATGCGATGACAGTTGAACAGGCCAGTGGATGAAAATGTGGGACCCAGACCTCCTCTTTGTAAGCAATACATACAAGTATTTTGTTTATTAATGAATTCATTTAATTACACGGGCTGGCCAGACAGCTAACGCTGCCTCTTGTCCAGACCTAAAAAAAATTGCATCTGTATAAATCAGATTTCTGCAAAAATATAATTTTTTTCCATTGGAGGAAAAAGGTGAGTATTTGCCTTTTTTTTAGTTTTGGCAGAGGGAGATGCCACCTCACCTGGCCCTGTGTGAGGTGTATTCATTTGCTGTCGTATTTGAGTTTGAGGGTAGATTCGAGTTGCTTTTTGCAAAGATTGGATGTGTGAATCTTGGTTAGCCGTGTTAATTGTATAGCGCAGTGATTCCTGTCAGAATGAGCCCGAGCGCTTTCGGAGCCTGGGTGACCTTCAGCTTCGGACCCGGACTTAGTGGCCTGTTGACATTATATGCATCAATAGATGCGTCCTATATCGTAATAGTCAACATGGCTGGAGAAAAATGAATAGATCGTTTAATGATGGATCCTGTTTCGTTAGCTGGTGGTTTTCACGTCTCGTGCTAACACCATGAGTGCGAGGGATCATAACTGAGACTTAGGAAACACGAGGTCAGTTCCCTGTTAGATCCGAGGATGGATTCCTGCATGGGCGGCGAACAAAAGCTTCTTTTCTTCCCGTTGGATACAGGGGCAAGCCGATACGCTGGCTGGGAAGCAGCTTTGGTTAAGCTTAATGCAGACCAGAAAACTACTCTCGATTTTTGAGCTCTAATACTTTTTCATTTTCTGGTATAGCGCACAGTGCAAACTGAATCGCCTCTGGGAGCTTACATTTCTTCTACAACATAACCTAATATCTCCTATCCTGATTTGCTGCACACTCACTTGACATTCTAGTGCAAACACCTTAAATATGGTCGGATTTCTTCCTTCTTTTAAGGGAAATAAGATTATTTTCTGGATGTATATAAAACAAGTGAAATTCACTAAATTGTGTGTGAATTGATCCTTTGTTCCGCGGCGGATCAACCTCGCTCTGAGGTTGCAGACTCTGGACGAAGTTGGATGAAATGTCTGTTTTCTCCAACTCTAACCTAACCAGTCCTGCAGCTTCTCTCAAGCTGTTCAGCATGAGAGAAGCTGCAGGAATGCACAGAGCATGCTAAGCCAGCGCTCTGTTTGAGACTGGGAACCTGCCTGTGCAATCCCCTGGCTGTTTAACACAGCTGCTATGGGTGCGGACAGAAGTGAGCAGGTCAGGTTGGCCGGCACAAGATGACCGGCCAATCCGACATGTGCACTCCGCACTTGTCGTGTCATCCCTGCTGCTGTCAATCAGCAGTAATCACCCCCCGCCCCCGCACTCGCCGTAGCAAGATGAGAACGTTTGGGGCCATTTTAATAATGTTAATGTATTTGTTCCTCCTTTAAGGCAGATGAGCCTCGTAGCAGGGGGGCGACACTCCTCCGCCCTAAAGGAGGAACCGCCTCTGGTACTGCATTGTTCTATTCGCTTGTGTACTGTAAAGCACTTTGACACCCTACAGTGGACTGAGAAGCGTTATATAAGAAAGCACAAATAAATACAGATCTCTGGATGAATAGTAGGTAAAATAGGTGCTCACCGCAGGTCTTTTAAGCCTCAGGCAGCTGAAAGTAAAGGTAGGAATGTTTTGAAATGATGATATCTTATTTGAGACCTGGTCACGTGGAATTCTCTGTAATGCCAGTCCCCAAACTCCTCGTGTGTTTTGCAAGCAGACAACTCTGTATGGCAAGGGCGGTAAAAGGCCCATCTTGGGCTTTCTCAGCTTGTAATATGAAATGGGTATCTGGCCCACGGCATTCCCTCTAATTCCCTCCGCAGACATTTAGAACAAAATTTTGCATTTGCGGACACTATGGAGCTGAACTGCGGGTAACCGCAAAAGCCCTGATTGTCACTCTTATTTTCTTTTTTTTGCATAAGATATCCAGCTCACCATAATTGACACGTATGGACTTTTTAAGGAAAGTGTTGGTTTTAGTCCACGTGAATCGAGTGATCGCCCTATGTCCTCTGCTGTTTTTTAGTTAAGAATGTGGACCAATTCGGTCTGCATGTGTTTTACAAGGAGCCTTACGGGAATTGATTGATTGCGATAAATCATAGTATCTTGGGGTCGAACATTTATTCAAGTTACAGTGAATGAGATATTATCTGACTCTTTAAAAGTACATGTCGTTTTATTGCTATAATAAATTCTTGATATTGGCAAATGTAATTGTAAGGATCTGAATACAATCTTCTAATATATACCTGTTCTCTCATATTTGAGCTTTAAGTCTGTACATAGCAGTGAGCCATGATTGGATCGTAAGTTCTGTTTCTTTTCTGGGAAATATCTTCTGATATTTCGGGTACATATAGCTAGGATTCACCTAGCTTTCCAGCAAATTTTACAAGTGGTTGGGGCGGAGACTCTCAAAATTGTATTCAAATGTTCATGGTTTTGAAGATAAAATGCATTTACTTTCACATGCATGATAAGAACTCGTTGATTTAGACCAATGTTAAGGAGTATGGCATAGATACCAGGAAGAAAGGACCCCAGATTGGATTTGCAGAAAGACAGACAAAATTAAAATGTAATTCATATGGTGAGCAAGGAGAATATGTGTAAAACGAGTCTTTGGGCAGATAGCATAATAGTCTGATAGTGGCACTTGTTGTTAGATGAGTCTTCTTTCATTTGATGAGTCCATCTTCTATAAGGAATGTATATATTATTAGTGAACTTTATGTATTTAATCTTTTCTATCTACATAAATAAAACAGTTTTTTGTGTGTTTACATTTCATGACATATCAGTTATAGCTCATTTTTTAAATCTGTGCTTTTGGAAATATGTTTTTCAGAAATAGACATCGAAACTGAACAGAGTCCTGACCTATATTGGGGGTAGCCCTAGATGACAAATGTTCCAAGCTGCAATGAGATTCGACTTTTATTCTGACGTAAGTTAAGCCGTTTTCTATATTAATGCCTTTTTCAACATAGATATTTTATGAGGTGCAGAGGCAAAGTTGTACGTGTTTTAAACAATATGTGATCAAGATGGGATTATCGAGGATCCTTTGACATCTATGGACGGTGCTTGGTAACTGAAGCAGTACACTGGACTGGACTATGCTGCAGTACTGGACTGGACTATGCTGCAGTACTGGACCGGACTATACTGCAGTACTGGACTGGACTACGCTGCAGTACTGGACTTGAATATACTGCAGTACTGGACTGGACTACGCTGCAGTACTGGACTGGACTATACTGCAGTACTGGACTGGACTACGCTGCAGTACTGGACTGGACTATGCTGCAGGACTGGACCGGACTATACTGCAGTACTGGACTGGACTACGCTGCAGTACTGGACCGGACTATACTGCAGTACTGGACTGGACTACGCTGCAGTACTGGACTGGACTACGCTGCAGTACTGGACTGGACTATGCAGTACTGGACTATTCTGCGGTACTGGACTGGACAATGCTGCAGTACTGGACTGTGCTGCAGTACTGGACTGGACTATGCTGCGGTACTGGACTGGACTATACTGCAGTACTGGACTGGACTACGCTGCAGTACTGGACTGGACTATACTGCAGTACTGGACTGGACTACGCTGCAGTACTGGACTGGACTATGCTGCAGGACTGGACCGGACTACGCTGCAGTACTGGACTGGACTATACTGCAGTACTGGACTGGACTACGCTGCAGTACTGGACTGGACTATGCTGCAGGACTGGACCGGACTATGCTGCAGGACTGGACTGGACTATGCAGTACTGGACTATTCTGCGGTACTGGACTGGACAATGCTGCAGTACTGGACTGTGCTGCAGTACTGGACTGGACTATGCTGCGGTACTGGACTATGCTGCAGTACTGGACTGGACTATGCTGCAGTACTGGACTGGACTATGCTGCAGTACTGGACCGGACTATACTGCAGTACTGGACTGGACTACGCTGCAGTACTGGACTGGACTACGCTGCAGTACTGGACTGGACTATGCAGTACTGGACTATTCTGCGGTACTGGACTGGACAATGCTGCAGTACTGGACTGTGCTGCAGTACTGGACTGGACTATGCTGCAGTACTGGACTGGACTATGCTGCAGTACTGGACTGGACTATGCTGCAGTACTGGACTGGACTATGCTGCAGTACTGGACTGGACTATGCTGCAGTACTGGACTGGACTATGCTGCAGTACTGGACTGGACTGTGCTGCAGTACTGGACTGGACTATTCTGCAGTACTGGACCGGACTATGCTGCAGTACTGGACCGGACTATGCTGCAGTACTGGACTGGACTATGCTGCAGTACTGGACTGGACTATGCTGCAGTACTGGACTGGACTGTGCTGCAGTACTGGACTGGACTATTCTGCAGTACTGGACTATGCTGCGGTACTGGACGGGACTATGCAGTACTGGACTATTCTGCGGTACTGGACTGGACTATGCTGCAGTACTGGACTGGACTGTGCTGCAGTACTGGACTGGACTATGCTGCAGTACTGGACTATGCTGCAGTACTGGACTGGACTGTGCTGCAGTACTGGACTGGATTATGCTGCAGTACTGGACTGTGCTGTAGTACTGGACTTGACTGTGCAGTACTGGACTATTCTGCGGTACTGGACTGGACAATGCTGCAGTACTGGACTGTGCTGCAGTACTGGACTGGACTATGCTGCGGTACTGGACTATGCTGCAGTACTGGACTGGACTATGCTGCAGTACTGGACTGGACTATGCTGCAGTACTGGACTGGACTATGCTGCAGTACTGGACTGGACTATGCTGCAGTACTGGACTGGACTGTGCTGCAGTACTGGACTGGACTATTCTGCAGTACTGGACCGGACTATGCTGCAGTACTGGACCGGACTATGCTGCAGTACTGGACTGGACTATGCTGCAGTACTGGACTGGACTATGCTGCAGTACTGGACTGGACTGTGCTGCAGTACTGGACTGGACTATTCTGCAGTACTGGACTATGCTGCGGTACTGGACGGGACTATGCAGTACTGGACTATTCTGCGGTACTGGACTGGACTATGCTGCAGTACTGGACTGGACTGTGCTGCAGTACTGGACTGGACTATGCTGCAGTACTGGACTATGCTGCAGTACTGGACTGGACTGTGCTGCAGTACTGGACTGGATTATGCTGCAGTACTGGACTGTGCTGTAGTACTGGACTTGACTGTGCTGTAGTACTGGACTTGACTATGCTGCAGTACTGGACTGGACTGTGCTGCAGTACTGGACTGTGCTGCAGTACTGGACTGGAAAATGCTGCAGTACTGGACCGGACTATGCTGCAGTACTGGACCGGACTATGGTGCAGTACTGGACCGGACTATGCTGCAGTACTGGACCGGACTATGCTGCAGTACTGGACCGGACTGTGCTGCAGTACTGGACTGTGCTGCAGTACTGGACTGTGCTGCAGTACTGGACTGGAAAATGCTGCAGTACTGGACCGGACTATGCTGCAGTACTGGACCGGACTATGCAGCAGTACTGGACCGGACTATACTGCAGTACTGGACTGGACTACGCTGCAGTACTGGACTGGACTACGCTGCAGTACTGGACCGGACTATACTGCAGTACTGGACTGGACTATGCAGTACTGGACTATTCTGCGGTACTGGACTGGACAATGCTGCAGTACTGGACTGTGCTGCAGTACTGGACTGGACTATGCTGCGGTACTGGACTATGCTGCAGTACTGGACTGGACTATGCTGCAGTACTGGACTGGACTATGCTGCAGTACTGGACCGGACTATACTGCAGTACTGGACTGGACTACGCTGCAGTACTGGACTGGACTACGCTGCAGTACTGGACTGGACTATGCAGTACTGGACTATTCTGCGGTACTGGACTGGACAATGCTGCAGTACTGGACTGTGCTGCAGTACTGGACTGGACTATGCTGCGGTACTGGACTATGCTGCAGTACTGGACTGGACTATGCTGCAGTACTGGACTGGACTATGCTGCAGTACTGGACTGGACTATGCTGCAGTACTGGACTGGACTATGCTGCAGTACTGGACTGGACTGTGCTGCAGTACTGGACTGGACTATTCTGCAGTACTGGACCGGACTATGCTGCAGTACTGGACCGGACTATGCTGCAGTACTGGACTGGACTATGCTGCAGTACTGGACTGGACTATGCTGCAGTACTGGACTGGACTGTGCTGCAGTACTGGACTGGACTATTCTGCAGTACTGGACTATGCTGCGGTACTGGACGGGACTATGCAGTACTGGACTATTCTGCGGTACTGGACTGGACTATGCTGCAGTACTGGACTGGACTGTGCTGCAGTACTGGACTGGACTATGCTGCAGTACTGGACTATGCTGCAGTACTGGACTGGACTGTGCTGCAGTACTGGACTGGATTATGCTGCAGTACTGGACTGTGCTGTAGTACTGGACTTGACTGTGCTGTAGTACTGGACTTGACTATGCTGCAGTACTGGACTGGACTGTGCTGCAGTACTGGACTGTGCTGCAGTACTGGACTGGAAAATGCTGCAGTACTGGACCGGACTATGCTGCAGTACTGGACCGGACTATGCTGCAGTACTGGACCGGACTATGCTGCAGTACTGGACCGGACTATGCTGCAGTACTGGACCGGACTGTGCTGCAGTACTGGACTGTGCTGCAGTACTGGACTGGAAAATGCTGCAGTACTGGACCGGACTATGCTGCAGTACTGGACCGGACTATGCTGCAGTACTGGACCGGACTATGCTGCAGTACTGGACCGGACTATGCTGCAGTACTGGACCGGACTATGCTGCAGTACTGGACCGGACTATGCTGCAGTACTGGACCGGACTGTGCTGTAGTACTGGACTGTGCTGCAGTACTGGACTGTGCTGCAGTACTGGACTGGAAAATGCTGCAGTACTGGACCGGACTATGCTGCAGTACTGGACCGGACTATGCTGCAGTACTGGACCGGACTATGCTGCAGTACTGGACCGGACTATGCTGCAGTACTGGACCGGACTATGCTGCAGTACTGGACCGGACTATGCTGCAGTACTGGACCGGACTATGCTGCAGTACTGGACCGGACTATGCTGCAGTACTGGACCGGACTATGCTGCAGTACTGGACCGGACTATGCTGCAGTACTGGACCGGACTATGCTGCAGTACTGGACCGGACTATGCTGCAGGACTGGACCGGACTATGCTGCAGGACTGGACCGGACTATGCTGCAGGACTGGACCGGACTATGCTGCAGGACTGGACCGGACTATGCTGCAGGACTGGACTATGCTGCAGGACTGGACTGGACTATGCTGCAGTACTGGACCGGACTACGCTGCAGTACTGGACCGGACTATGCTGAAGTACTGGACTGGACTACGCTGCAGTACTGGACTGGACTACGCTGCAGTACTGGACTGGACTACGCTGCAGTACTGGACTGGACTACGCTGCAGTACTGGACTGGACTACGCTGCAGTACTGGACTGGACTACGCTGCAGTACGGGACTGGACTACGCTGCAGTACTGGACTGGACTACGCTGCAGTACTGGACTGGACTACGCTGCAGTACTGGACTGGACTGTGCTGCAGTACTGGACTGGACTATGCTGCAGTACTGGACTGGACTGTGCTGCAGCACTGGACCGGACTGTGCTGCAGTACTGGACCGGACTGTGCTGCAGTACTGGACCGGACTATGCTGCAGTACTGGGCCGGACTATGCTGCAGTACTGGACTGGACTGAGCTGCAGTACTGGACTGGACTGTGCTGCAGTACTGGACTGGACTGTGCTGCAGTACTGGACTGGACTATGCTGCAGTACTGGAAGTACTGGACTGGACTATGCTGCAGTACTGGACTGGACTATGCTCCAGTACTGGACTGGACTATGCTGCAGTACTGGGCCGGACTATGCTGCAGTACTGGACCGGACTATGCTGCAGTACTGGAGTGGACTGTGCTGCAGCACTGGACCGGACTGTGCTGCAGTACTGGACCGGACTATGCTGCAGTACTGGGCCGGACTATGCTGCAGTACTGGACTGGACTGTGCTGCAGTACTGGACTGGACTGTGCTGCAGTACTGGACTGGACTATGCTGCAGTACTGGAAGTACTGGACTGGACTATGCTGCAGTACTGGACTGGACTATGCTCCAGTACTGGACTGCTGTACACTGTCCCTACCATGATATGTGTTGTTTCATTTGAGCCCTAAAGCTAGACCAGAGAGCTGCGCATATGCGGTTCTCAAGCTCATTAGGCATTCAGCCTCTTTGGCCTTTGTTTGCAAAGAAGGAAATAAATGGGGGAATCATTGTGCTGACTTTGAGTCCCTTAAGCACTATCTAGCGTCTAAGACTTTTGTAATGAGGAGCGAAAGATCTCCTGTTTCGGGCAGTCAAGGGCATTACCGAAAGAGCCTCTCAGATATGATATATATTCTATATCTTTGTACATTTTGGAAGCTTGAAACTAAACTTCTATTACAGAGCTTGTAAACATTTGAAGCCCTTCCTATTACCTGCATTGTTAATTTCACACACTGTTGACAGAGGCTCAGCATCTAGCCGGACCTAGAGGGTGGACATATGTCGTCTGCTAAAGTGGATTGTTTTTTAAATATTTTGGAGGGATGGCCAGCTATACCGTTATAAGCAACGTAGACAAAAAGTGGGATTGAAGTTTAAACATTATGTTAATGTGATTTGAATACATTTCAAAGATTTACAAGCCCACAAAGCCTTTTTTAGGATGAACTAGTAGCCCTTCTTCTAGACCAATTCCTAAACGCCTTCTTTTGGTGACTTTTTTGCTTACCTTGAACTTGCTTAGGTGGCAAGACCTTGCAAAAGGGCCTGGATGTTTTTCTGTGCACTTTGATCAAAGTCATCTAAGGTTCTTTCTTTGAACCTCTTCTCTGCCTCAACAACTTTTTGTCTAGAGTTGAATAAATTGAGTTTTAAGTACTTGCAAGAGATGAAGGAATCATTATCACCCCCCAAAAAAGTGATCAATATCCTCTCTGGAGTCATTGTCTCCCTTCCAGCAGGTTGGATTCTCAGAGCTTCAATGACAATATTGCTGAAGATGGTTTCCTTAGAGTGTCAACTACCAGAGAGTGGAGAGTAGAAGAAAGAGCTGTCCGGGGCTTTTGAAGAATCAGGCCCTGCACTGCTCTTACAGATCTCAGCATAAATCTTATTGGATCAATAGTAAACAAGGTTGGAATGACGGTTTTTGGTGTAGCAGATGCCTCTTAGCTCATCTTTGGTTAGGTGTTTCATCTTTGTGGCTCAGAGGGAGCCGCGAGAGACCGTAGGTTCACCGTCATCTTCTCCCACTCTCTACCCCTCAGTCACTGCTTGGTACTCTCTTCCACTTTGCCACCAAGTTCATATGTCATCTGCCTATGTGTCATTTAGAAATTTCACATTTGGCTTATTATGAAACACCTTAAAAATTCATCACAATTGTGTCATGGTAATCCTTTAACCCTTTATCTCTTGTGGCCAATGTATTCGCTAAATCAACAGGGGGGGAAAGACCCTCCATTGCAGACCCTTTATGGGGTAATAAGGTGTTTTTTAGGCAGTTGGAGGGGTGAAACAAAGACATCATGAGACACCCCATCTTCTCCACTTTTTATCCCAGTCGAGGCCATAGAGCTCCCTCGTCGTTGTTTTGATGACACTACAGACACCTGCAGGCAGCTGGACCTCCAGTGTGCAGTACTCTATCTAGTGTGCCCTCCATTCTGCAAAAAGCTGCTCAAATGGTGTTTTCTTTGTAAAAACATCTTCATTTTTTGTCCTTGTTTGCTTATGTCATCAAACGATGACCCTTAGGAATGACGCATATCTGGGGCTGTAAGTGTTGCTCGTTTTCAGTAACTACAGGTGGTTCCTGGAGTTCGTAGTCAGAAGCAGCGGGGCTTTGACCGTGGAGAGTGTAAACTCTACTAAATGACAATGGCAGCAATTCCATTGAGGCTTTATGGCAGTGCCTACAAGGCACCAAACAGCACTATTTAAACATACACATTACCACACTTTGTTTATTCAGGTTTCTTTCCAATCATGTGTACCATTGTTTGCGGGGCCAGGGCTCTGTACTGCTTATATCACACCTCCAGTAGGAGAATGTACAACCCTCTTGTCACTCACTATGCCTAGAGGTCAGTGTGAGCAAGGATATGGAGCTGGCAGGAATCTCTGTGGTCAGTCTTCAACTTTTGTGAGCATGCATGCAGGCTTCACCCCTCCCTGCCTTCTATTTCAAGTCAAAGTAAGCCTTCCCTGACTGCAGCAAGAAATAGCTGAGCTTTATTAAATGGGAACAGAAACCTCTGTGTGTGTTTTTTTGGTTACAGCTGTCATTAATTATTGAAACAGTGAGTTCTATATTAACTTGAGCGGTACCATGAACATTATAGAGCAGCGCCGCTTTTCTAATTTTACATTTGCAGCGTTAGCTTAGCCAAATCGTTCAAATCTTTGGAAGTCGTTGTACTCCTGTTGGGAGAGGAGCAGTGCTATTTGGCTGACTAGGAAAGAATCATGAATGGTCAGAAGCACCGTCAATTCTGGGTTGTGCCGTTTCATAGAGGAGCTGAGCTTTAACTTATGGCGTTATTAGAATTTCAGACTAATGTTTTAATATATTTACAATTCTTTGAACATAATTATTTCAAAATGCATCTTTCAGAGCAGGATTTGATGAAAGTCAAAGAGACGAATTCTCCTGAGCTCTGGTGAATCCTACACTTTGGGTCCATGATGCATGGGTGGTAGTCGATGCAGAGCTAGTTATCGACAGGTATTGGTTCACTGGAGTAGCTCTTTTGGGTTCTCTGGCATCGAATTTCAGTTTGAAAAACCGAATAGACGTGTGGAGCAGAGCCTCAGTAGCAGGCATGATGGTGGCGCCTGCATAAGCGGCCCTGATCTCCGGTGTGGCATGTATCACTGACTGACCGCAGAATTCTTCCAGGCCATTCTGTACCCCACGGAAGTACCGGACTCATGGAATGAAGCAAAGCAGGGGGGACAAAGATGGGCGAAGGAGCCGCAGCCTTGAGGAGGAGCAGCTGAAAGGAAGCTTGTTGTGGTGCTAACAACTCCCCCCCCCCCCAGCAAAGTGACAACACAATCCTGAGCTGTGCTACACAGTGTTTGGTAGCAGGAAGTAGGGGGATTGGAAAAGGTGCTGCAAGAAGTGCAACTTGGCCAAGGCTATGATCTTCACATGTTCTTGGAATGCCTGGAATTGAAGGTATTCGGTGGGTTTGGGGGTGGGGGGGACGGAAGTTCAGCTATATCAGAAATGATCAAAGAATTTAAGGTAAGCACCCACCTGGTTCTGCTTGGGATAAATCAAGAGACAGAGAAGGAACCTACTATCTGGAAAAGAAGGAACCTATTTTTTTATTTGATAGCAAAAGCTATACATATTTGTAAAAAAACATTTTTTTAAACACACACCACAATGGATTGATTCTGATTCTCCCAATTTACAGGAGTGGTTGGCATAAGTAAAGGTTTATTGATTGGATTTAGGGAATCAAAAGAGCAAAAGTAAAGCTCTCTTGTGGTCCCTGATGACCGAATGGTTGAGTAAGACACAAAGAGGTCCCGAGATTAAGAACACCACTTGTATGATCCTTTCTCTCTGGTTTGGAGCAGACAAATATCCTAAGACCCTGTGCGAAAATGAATAGACGCAGAACTTATACACTGAAAAACTATTAAACCCACTTGCTGCTGCTTAATATTTCCAGCATGTGGATCACCAATTTTTGGAAGTTGCTCTTTATCGAGATAACCCAATTGAGAGGAAGGTATTGCCTAATTTGAAAGAGGCACCGATGGGAAACCAGAGGGACTATGGTATCAACCAAATAACTGAGAAACAAGCAATGGATGTGAGTGTGCTGGTGGCACATCAATATTCATTTACAGAAAGCAGAAGAGTGAAAAGGCAAACAATAACAGCACAGAAAACCTATATGATAAAGTTTGTCACTGCAGTTCATGTCATCAGGACACCTTGTCTCCATGTTTGAGCTTTATTTCACACCATATTGGTAGTATGATTTACCGTAGTCAGTGAAACAATTGGACTAACACACCTGATAAGGATTTGCAACAGAAAAGCTGAAGATTGGAAAAATGACATACTAACAACATAGAACGAGGCAGCAAGCGGAAATTGTATTAAGTTGATGAAATACAAAAGGCTGTATTTTGCCATATGATGGATTTATGGCGGGTTGTGGCTTGCTAGAGTAAGATGGCGGGAGTGCCTTAGCACTGCTACGCAACACACCTGACTTATTCATCACTTCTAACACCCGAGGATAGCCACCCAACAGCCTCGCTGACCCAGAGTAAGTGCCGGACCGCGTGGATGCCGTAACTGAGGCAATAGGGCCTGTTCACATAGCTATTCTCAGCTGGAGGCTGAGTTCACTGACCTACGTAGGCCTTAAACCTAACCGAAGACTGTCTGTTGCCGGGAGTTCTCTACCGTAGCTACGAGGACCCGCACGGAGCCTTGCCCCTCGAGCTAACCTGCAATGAAGTAGGAGCCGAAAGCACTAACCTTGGCTCCCAGAGACGCACAGAGTCGGGCCGGGACGCATGTGCAGGGCCACGCAGCGAGGGCCGCCTGAAGATGGAAGGAGCAGGGCGGATGTGACTGGAGGCCGTGGCGGGACACCCATATCAGGTAAGCGCGCCTGGTAGTGGAGCTGAAACCGGAGAGCACTCGCATAGACAGCCACACGGTCAAGACTGAAGGGGGACTTCACAGTGGAATGAGCTGTGACTGAGGCTCGCAGCCTGACTATGCCTCCCTGATGGCGGGCGCACGCCGTTGCTCTCCCTACTGAGGTGCAGTACCCAGCATTAGACATCGTGGTTGGTTCCAACACACATCGGCCCGTGACTACCTCGGCCCCCACACACCACTTTTTGAATACGGGCGCCCGGTGTGGAGCACAGAAGTGCGCGATTAATCGCAGTGAGGGGTGCCTGGAGGGACAGCGGGGCTCCGGTAAGGGCAATTGATAAGGCCTGCGACGCTCTGAAGATCAGGTGTGTACATTTTCTATAGTTGGCAGAGACAAGCAGGGGAGCCTCCCGCTTGCCCCTCCCCCTCCCGCAACACATTTATAACGAGGCATTAAGAGGGGAGGTGAAGGCAGGAACGACTACCGATACCATCCCTGTCCACAGATCTAAATACTTGGCATATTTTCTACTTACCGCCAGTGCTGCATGGGACCCATCTCCCGGGGTATAAGAAGGCACACATCCTATGGTATATCTGTGCAAAGCACATAACTCCTGACTCTTCACCTACGCCGCTTCCCCCCATGGTGATTAACTGCAGCAGGTGTGCCGCGGACTAGGGGGACGGTGGAAGCGGGCAACACAATTAGATGTGTGCAAAACTAAGATAGCAGACTCAACTTAAACAAGTGCTGAAAGACAAGCGCGGCCGCGAAAGTTAAAGCGACGTGCAGCGTTTACCTTACGGGAGCGAGAGCACAAAAGCCCGGAGTGATTCCAAGAGGTCACTTCAAGGCAGCGCTTGCGCGCTGCGTAGGCGAGACACCTAAAAAAGGGTAAGTTTTCAGTGGAAACATTTGATGTGTCCATGTTGTTTTTTGGGCTGTTTCCTGTCACGGGCATTAGGCCCACACACACAATTGAGGTATCATTTTTACCAGGAGACTTGGGGGAATGCTGGGTGGGTGGAAGTTTGTGGCTCCCCGCTGATTCCAGAACTTTCCATCACAGAAATGTGAAGAAAATGTGTTTTATTCCGACAAAGTTTAAGGTATGCAAGCGATTCTCTGTAAAAGTACCTCGTGAGAGCCACACAAGTGACCCCATCTTGGATTCCACTGGGTGTCTAGTTTCCAAAAATCCCTAGGTGCCATCTGGGCTAGGGCACAAAATCCCCAGCTAGACACATCGCAAAAAAAAGGTCTGTTTTCAGCGGACAAATGCATAATTAGTCCACATTCTTAACTAAGAAACAGCAGAGGACATAGGCCGATCACTCGAGTCACTCGGACTAAAACCCACACTTTCCATAAAGGTCCATTCGCTACTCCAATGCAACCCACTCATGTCTACCCCACTCCACTCTACCCCAATCTACCTCACTCCAATATACCCTACCCATCCAACTCCAATCTACCCCATCCCAATCTACTCCAGTCTACACAACCCAATCTACCCCACTCTAGTCTACCCCACTCTAGTCTACCTCATCTGCCTGCTCCAATCTACCCCACTCCAATTTTCCCCAATCTACCCCACTCTAATCTACTCCACTCCATTCTACCCCACTTCAATCTACCCCAATCTACAGCACTCCTGTATACCACAATCTACACCAATCCACTATACCCAAATCTACCCCACTCTAACCTACCCCAATATACCCCACTCCAATCTACCCCACTCCTACTACTCCTGTCTATCCCACTCAGTCTACCTCAACCAACCCCACTCAGTCTACCTCAACCAACCCCACTCAGTCTACCCCAATCTACCCCATCTACGCCACTCCAATCTTCCCCACTCCAATCTACCCCACTTCAGCCTACCCCAATCTACACCACTCCAATATCCCCCTATCTATAAAAGTCCTATATACCCCAATCTTCCCCACTGTGTTCTACCCCAATCTATCCTATTCCAATCTATCCCAATCCACCCTACTCCAGCTGCTCCAGTGTACCCAGTCTACCCTACCCCAATCTACCTCAACCAACCTACCTCACTCCAATCTATCCCAATCTGTCCCAATCTAATATAATCCACTCCACTCTACCCCACTCCAATTTAGACCACCCAAATCTACCCCACTCCACTCTACCCCACTTAAATTTGCCCCATTCTACCCCACTCTAATCCACCGCATTCTACCCCACTCCAGTCTATCCCTATCTACCCTTCTATACCCCACTGCAATCTACCTCTCTCTCCCACTCCAATCTACCCCATTTCTATTGTGTCCCAATCTACCCTATTGCAAACTACCCTAACCTACCCAACTCCAGTCGGTCCAAATATACCCCTCTCTACCCCACTCCAGTCTACCTGAATCTACCTCTCTCCATTCTAATGTTCCCCTACCTACCACACTCCAAAATACCCACCCAAATCTGCCCAAATCTACCCAAATCTGCCACACTCTACACCACCCCAATTTACTCCACCCCAGTCCACCTCAGCCTGCCACCACAATCTACCCTACCCCAATCTACCCCACTCCAGTGTACCCCACTCATATCTACCCCACCTCAATCCACCCCAATCTAACCCACTCCAATCTATCCCTATTTACCCCTTTATACCCCACTGTAATTTATCTCACTCCAATCTACCCCTCTACCCCATTCCAATCTACTCCATTCCAATCTACCCAAATTTACCACAATCTACCCCACTCCACTCTACCCCACTTAAATTTGCCCCATTCTACCCCACTCTAATCCACCGCATTCTACCCCACTCCAGTCTATCCCGATCTACCCTTCTATACCCCACTGCAATCTACCTCTCTCTCCCACTCCAATCTACCCCATTTCTATTGTGTCCCAATCTACCCTATTGCAAACTACCCTAACCTACCCAACTCCAGTCGGTCCAAATATACCCCTCTCTACCCCACTCCAGTCTACCTGAATCTACCTCTCTCCATTCTAATGTTCCCCTACCTACCACACTCCAAAATACCCACCCAAATCTGCCCAAATCTACCACACTCTACACCACCCCAATTTACTCCACCCCAGTCCACCTCAGCCTGCCACCACAATCTACCCTACCCCAATCTACCCCACTCCAGTGTACCCCACTCATATCTACCCCACCTCAATCCACCCCAATCTAACCCACTCCAATCTATCCCTATTTACCCCTTTATAATCTACCCCACTCCAATCTACCCTAATCTACGCCACTGCTATCTACTCGTCCCCAGTCTATCCCAATCTACCCCTCTCTACCACTCTCCAGTCTACCCGAACCCACCCACTCCAATATTCTCCAACCAAATCTACCCCCCACAATCTTCACCCGATCTACACCAGTTTGCCCTAATCTACACTGCCTCAATCTACCTCACCGCAGTTTACCTCAATATGCCCACCCTAATCTACCCCAACCTACCCCAGGCCAATATACCTTAGTCTCCTCCACTCCAATATATCACACTCCAATCTACTCTACACTACCCCAATCTACCCACCCCAACCTGCTCCACTCCAATATATCAATCTACCCCATCCAAATCTACCCCAACCCAATGTACCTTATCCAATCTACCCCATCTACCTCACTCAAATCTACCACATTCCAATTTACCTCAATACCCCAGTCTACCTCACTCCAGTCTACCCCAATACAATCTATCTCAATCTACCCCACTCCAATTTACCCCAAGCTGCCCCACTCCAATTTACCAAAGTCTACCCCAACAATCTTCCCCCTATCTACCCACTCCAGTCTAATCCAGTCTACCCAATTTACTCCACTACAATCTACCCCACTACAGGCCTCGAAAAATCATAAAAATGTTACTAGACCTGCGGGTCTAGTGACTTAAATAATCTACTCGACCTAATTGTGATGCTCTTGACCCATAAACTGGTTTCAAATGATGTGATCATAGGCAAATAATTTAATTCACTGACTCCATTCTCTTCATTATCACATATGAGAGCACCTTCAAATGTGCGAGTTCAGCATGTCTGCTGTACAAAAAACTCTTTTGTTTGTGTTAATAGACTAAACTTTTTTTTACATATATAATATAACTCTAGCCACATATAGGATACACATGACCCCTGACTTGCTTCTTAGTTCATTAACAGCATTGTCATCAGGGCGGGGGCAGGAATGTTTTTCAAATCACTTTTAATAAATACATAACTAAGCATGAAGTGGTAGCACACAGTCATGTGCAATCAGCAGATTTTACATTGAAATAGCCTCAAGCATTCGCACTGACATGTGGCTTTACTGATAAAACTATATAGTGTACAAACAATAATATTTGGAAATAGAGTTTCTTCAAATATGTGTCATTTGCACATCACCAAGTAAAGTGTTCTGGTTTGTTTTGCTCCTATTTAACTCTTTGTTAGCACCACACTTGATTACAAAAAAATGCTTTTGTAATTCCTGATATATTTTGAAATATTTGTAATATTAATTTACAGGCTATTTATATAAATGTTATGTGTTAGAGAAGAATAACTGACATCTTTAGACAGCTCATTTGACAAAAACCTCTAAGTCTAGTAAGAGAGAAAAATAAACCTCCTTTTCCAAGCAGCAATTAGTTAAAAGACAAACTGACATTTGACCTCCTTCCTTGAACAGACAGCAAAAGTGTCAAGATAAAAACAAGCTTTAATGGCATCTTTATTGCTCATTCACTTTCTGATTGAACAGAACACATGTTCCTTTCCAGCCTAAGTTTACTCGCCAGATGGGACTTGTAGGTGCTAAAAATAGCCCGACCTGATAAAATTTTACTTGCAATTGCGAGTGGGCGAGTAGATTTTTTGAGGCCTGCACTACAATCAACCGCAAACTACCCTGCTCCAATTTACCCCAATCTGCCCTTGTTTACCCCAATGTACCCACTCCAGTCTACTCCAGTCTACCTACCCCACTCAAATCTACCCCAATCTATCCCACCTAAATCTACCCCACCCCAGTCTACCCCACTCCAGTCTACCCCACTCCAATATACCCCACTCCAATTTTCCCCAACCTACCCCACTCCAGTCGACCCCAATTCACCACACTCAAATCTACCCCAGTCTTCTACCACACTCTACCCCACTCCAATCTACTCCTATCTACCACACTCCAGTTTATCCCAGTCAAACCCATTCCAACTACTCAAATCTACCCCACTCCAATCGACACCTCTGCAATCTGCCTCAGCCTACTCCACTCCAATCTACAGCATTCCAACCTATGCCTCTCTACCCCACTTCTATTTACCAATCTTCCCCATCCAACCCACCCCAATCTATCCCACTCCAATCTACATCACCCCAATTTACCCCAACCTTCCCCAGTCTGCCCTAGTCTACCCCAACATAACCCACCCATTCTGCTCTGATCTTCCCTATCCCAGTTTATCCCCACCCTGTCTATACCCACCCCCTCTATCCCCACCCCAATCTACCCCGCCCCAGTCTTTCCCACCCTAATCTACCCCACCCTAATCTACCCCAACCTAATCTACCCTACCCCAATCTTCCCCACCCCAATCTACGCCAACCTACCCCACTTTAATCTACCCCACCCCCCTCTATACACTTTTAGCCATGCTGAACAGCAGCCACACTGGTGTATAAAATGGTTAACACAACAACAATGTTGAGAGTAACCCCTTTTAGAAAGGCACAGGGGATAAGGTTCAGCCATACCAATGCAAACGTTTTGCCCCTGGACTTGTTATTAAAATCCAATATTTCGCTATTTGGATGCTCAATTATCAACCTAGGAACAACAGTTATAACTTTGATAAGAAAAGTAACCAATTATGCACCAACCACAATATTTAGAATCTCATAAATATTTAATAAAATACTATTAACATTTTTGTTAATATAATTCATCATCCGTTGGACTAGATATATCATCCAAAATGTTTAATGCTAATATTACATAAAAAACACCTGTATACATTCAAAGTACTAAAAAAGGTTATTGTGTTGACGCAGCTTTGCAATAGCTTCTTGACCTTTATCCCACCTTCTTCAGGACCAATAACTGACTAAAAACTAGGAGAAACCATAAAATATATATCTCCATAAAAACCGTCATTAAACAGATATCTAAACATATATGGTTGGGCATACAATGTTGTTCTTTCTAAGATTCTTTTGTACATACCACATATTGGGACAAAAATGTATAATTATCAACATGATGTATATTTATTATAGACATGATTTTTAAATATTCATTTCATGTCTGATTCCATACATATTTAGTTAACACGCTCAGCATAGATTATCACCATGAGTATCCCAAAAGAAATCCTTAGGGACATTGTTCATTTACTTCCTTTACATTTTAATCAATCAATCAATCATGTCACTTATAAAGCGCACTACATACCCGCGAGGGTCTCAAGGCGCTGGGGGAAGAGGGGGGTGGTGCTGCTACTGATCGAAGAGCCAGGTCTTGAGGAGTCTTCTGAAGGCCAGTAGGTCTTGGGTCTGCCGAAGGTTGGTGGGGAGGGTGTTCCAGGTCTTGGCGGCGAGGTGGGAGAACGTATTAAAACATTATTCTTAGACTAAAAGATAATGGTACAGATTTGCTAGAAAAGAGACCAATGGGAAACTGCAGACAAAAGAGCAGGAAGGCTAAAAAGATAAGGATACCGATTGGATACATAAGGTATCAATAGGAAACTATCTTTCTGTATAAATCAGTTATAGCAATAGGTCCCGTTTTTTTTCTTTTAAAAGGAATGACGGTTTGTGTTTCTTTTAAACCCTGAATTCAATGAGGTGCGCTCTAATTAGGCAAAAATGATATCCAAATAGGTGGCTTTTAACATAGTATTAAACTAAACATGCTTGTATGTGTTTTTAGAAACACGGGGCAACGCATTGACAGCCTGCACAACTTATTGTCGATTCATAAACCAGCAGATATAATAAGCTGAGTGAAAAGCATCAGATAGACAGGTGAGATTTTTAGTGATGAGCTATAAATAGGAACATTAATGGCGCTTTTACTGTAGTGAGTTCATTAAAAACAGATTATGTGTAATATAAGTTGAGTTATAAAATGGATTTTTATGTTGTGCAGGTAATTGAAAATGCTGCTTTAAGG
This sequence comes from Calotriton arnoldi, assembly GCA_963921515.1. Lineage (NCBI taxonomy): Eukaryota > Metazoa > Chordata > Amphibia > Caudata > Salamandridae > Calotriton > Calotriton arnoldi. The sequence goes on along the minus strand of CAWUFW010017659.1, from coordinate 85,665 downwards.
AGCAAATTATTCTATGTCTATGTGGGGATACTTGTAGAGCGCACTGTTACTCCAAGGAGTGTCCTGGCGCTAAAGCTGGGCAGTAGCAGCAAGGAAGAAAGTTTAGAGGCAAGAGAAAAGCCAGGTTTTCCCAACCTAGACTTTTTAAAAAGGGGACAATGGCCAACAGCAGATTGGAGGAGCGAAGATTTCTACGAAGGGTGTAGAAAGAAATCCTACGTTTAAGGTAACCTGGTCCTTCCCCGTATAGGGCTTTCTGCGTGACAAGCAGAATTTTAAACATTATTCTTTTCCTTACAGGGAGCCAGTGCAGGCTCCTCAGAAGGTGGGACACGCGCATTTCGAGGGAGCTCAAAGATGGTATGGGCCACTGCATTCTGGACAAGCTGAAGCCTGTCCAGCAAAAAGCTAGGCATGCCGAGATAGAGTCCGTTCCCATAATCCAGCCTGGATATGATTAGAGCTTGAATCATCTGTTGTCTGGCAGCTCTGGACAGAAAAGACAAAAATTTCTGCAGAAGATGCAACAGAGCAAAACAGGTGCCCACTACTGCATTAACTTGAGCGCGAAATAGCAGCTGGTTGTCCAATTTAAACCCCAGAATTTTCACCACCAGGTTGTTCGCTGAGGGGGCGGGAGCGTCCGCTGGCCAGAAGACCTGTAGAAGAATCTCCGCAGCCTTGCCAAAAAAGAGTAGCTCTGTCTTACCAGCATTACATTTCAGCTGGTTCGAGGCCAGCCAACCGAAGACAGCTGAAAGGCAAGAGCTGATTAACGTACCCGGACAAGGCTCGTTAGCCTTCCATGTAAACAACAGCTGTGTGTCGTCTGCCTAGGACACAATTTTGGCCCCCAGTGATTCGGCCATCGCAGCAAAAGGTGTGAGGTAGATGTTAAACAGGGTCGAACAGGGTCGGGCTCAAAGCCGAACCCTGTGGGACCCCTACCGTCAGTGAGCGAGAAGAAGCTGAAAAGGGATGGCACCAGACCTCCTGCCCCCTCCCCTCTAGAAAAGATGGCAGCCATTTCCATGCCAAACCCCTAATGCCAATCGCGTGGAGCCGCGTGGAGCCGGGTAATGAGCATCTGGTGCGACACCGTATCGAAGGCGGCTGAAAGATCTAACAGGACTAGCAACGCCTTCTCGCCTGCCTCCTGACTCAGCCGGATGGATTCCACCACTTTTAACAGAGCTGTTTCCGTGCTGTGGTTAGGGCGAAAGCCCGACTGGCTGGGGTGAAGTAGGCCGTTCTTTTCCAGAAAGGATAATAGCTGCTGGTTCACATGTTTTTCCAGAAGCTTCGAGAAGGCCGGAAGCAGGGAGATTGGCCTGTAATTGGCCGGGTCAGAGGGATTAGCCTGGGCCTTTTTAACAGTGGAATGACCTTAGCCGGTTTCCATTTAGTGGGGACCCTGGCATATGAAAGGGAGGCATTCAATAGCTGATTCATGTGTGGATTATTTGCCTCCGCTCCTAATGCCAGAATAGAGGCGGGGCCATATCCAATGGAGAGCCAGATTTGAGGCATTTTAGAGCCCTTAAAGAGTCTTCTAAAGAGATGGGGTCGAAAGAGTTCAAGGAACATACTTCCATAGTAGAGGGTACAATGTCATTGAGAATTTCTTGAATATTGGCCCCCTCTAAGTCCGGCCCTGCTATACCATGATCCACCACGGGTGGAGGGAGGCTGGCCTGGATAGACACAATTTTTTCTTGGAAAAGGAGGCCAGTGTCTCACACCATTCCTCAGAGGGTGGTTCCACATTGGAGCCGACTTCTGGCGCGGAAAAGGACCTCAGAATTTTAAAGATCTTTCTCGAGTGGTTGCCTGCCTTTAGGATTCTGGCCTCGAAATAATTCTTTTTTGCTATTTTAATTTCTTTATAATAGTTACCTAGCTCTGCTTTATAGCCTGCTTTGGCCACTGGACAGTAGTTTGTCCTCAATAGCCTCTCTTTGCGTTTACATGCCAGTTTCAATTTTTTTAATGACGGGGTGAACCAAGGTCTAGGCACTTTTGACCGAAACTTGTTTGGTGCCGCTTTACGAAGTCAGAGAGTGACAAGCGGACTCAACCCAGTCCTACATCAATGCTAATCTTGCCAGTTAGGGAAGGACTAGTGGCATCAAGCTTATTGATCAGTAGGTCCGATTTAATTTTGTCGAGAGCACTGACTGTATGGGGAGAATTGCTCTCTTTAAGAGGAATATTACTGAATTTTGGCCACCAGAACCTAAGGAGAAAATGATCAGACCAGACCAAAGGCACGGGAGGGTCAACATCAAGGGGAATTGACGTAAATATTTGGTCCAACGTATGTCCGGCCGAATGAGTCAGCGCATTAGTGGAAGGCATAAGGCCCATGGCTGTGCAGCTCTCCATCAGTGTATGGCTGTCCGTTAGCTGATCACAGTCCATGTATAAATTAAAGTCCCCCATCAGGACACAGTATCCGTACCTCAGGGCCAAGATGAGCACTCTGTAGCCTGACTCTCGGGGAGGTATCGCAGCGTCACTGCATCACGCTGCTTTGCCCATAAAGTTGGAGTCATTTTAACGTGCACTGTTTTTAATAACCTTTTAGCCTGTTTTTAAACATTGACTGTTCAATATTGTTACTGAATTTGAATTTGTACCTGCTCTGTGCCGTACCGCTTTAATCAGATAAGTAGGCATTGCACTCGAAGTCATCAGTAGCCCCATAGCGTGAAGGAGGAAAGCCGCTCCACCCTCTCAGACCATAGACCTCCCCTCGGTCTCGGAGTGGGTGGGTTAGCGGGCTAGATTCAAGTGGCTCGCCTACTTATGGCGGCAGCTGTGCGGACGTGCGCAGTGGGCTTGCCTTTGGCGCGCCAAAGGCAAGCCCGTCCGCGCCCGTCCGGGACCAGGGGCCATAAACTCTGCCCAATTCTACCCTGACCCCGCAAATATAATCAAGTTCTCTAAAGAAGAACTTGAATCACTCAGGCCAGTTATGTCCCCACTCTGCATGCACTCACTCGATGCTAACAACCCTCTGAGCTGCCAAACATGCAGCTTTTCATCAGACACCCCGCTACCGATTGGCAGTCGCAAAGAGTCGATGAGCAATAACCTAAAACACTGGAAGATGGGTCTAATCAACTGTAGATCCCTCCCAGGACATAAAATCGAGATAGGGATGCTTATAGAGGAAGAAGACCTTGATGTATTGTTTCTCACTGAAACGTGGCTCAAAGAGAGCTCTTCGCCAGACATCATAGACACCCTCCGCCTAGGCCAGAGGTCTTCAAAGTGTGGGGCGCGCCCCCCTGGGGGGGCGTGGATGGGTTCCCAGGGGGGCGCAAAGGCCTCTGTAAGCACATGTAAATGAAGACGCCTGGAAGTGCGGCGATGTTTATTTGCTGCATTTCCAGGCTGTCTTCATTTACTCCGAAGCCCTCAGAGTGCCCTGGGGCCGGAGGTCAGTGAGTGTGCTGCTGGGGGCTCCGCTGGGCAGTGTCTGGAGTCTTATTAAGACTCCGGCATGCCCTAAGTTTTTCACAGGTCTTTAAGGACCATTTGCATACCTTTAGAAACTAGTTACAGAGGCTTAGTTTTTATTTCTGTTTCCAGTACCCCCTGGGCCCCAACTCTGCCTATTCCTTACATTTGTATTTTAAATTTACTGCTGTAGTGTGAAAATGCATTTCATGAAAAGGAATATAAAAAAGGGTTGCCAATAGAAAAATGCCCACCATGTATGTTTAAAGAGCCTGCAAAGACCTTGTTTTGACAATAAACAGGGTTTTAAATAAAAAAGTATGTATTCATTTGTAATCTGACTTTGTCTGTTCCCTTTATTTTCATTCATGAATCATTCAGGCAGCCCTAGAACACATTTAAAAGTGCTTTCTATTTATATTTGCTTTTCAAGTACGCACAGATAAGTGCTGAAAATAGGGCTTTAGGTGACTGTGTATTTTTGTACTGCCTGCGACATCAAAATAATGAGCTGGCAATCCTAATCATAAAACTGGAAGTTTCTTGCGCGATCAGCACATTATTTATTTCCTCCACCCTCGATCCCAGATTAATACCATAATAGCAATAGTTTAACTTATATCTGAAACCCTACACCCCGTCAATAACATGCTAATTTACTTCAAATGTCTGGGAATGCACTCTGCATTCAGACAACTCACTCATTCTCACCCTTCACTTTCACGCTCACCCTGCACTCACAGCGCATAGTTATGGATTTACCGCATTTGCCATATAATCCATCATCTGCTGCATAATTTGCAGATAAATAAAAATGCAGCAACACATGTTACCTCACAGTGGAAGGCCCTTTCTAAAGGTTGAATGGTCACCTTTCTGTTGCTTATTGCTATATGTGGGTGTTAATGTGATACTTATGAGGGGCAATAAAGGCCAGGACAGTGTTAACAAGTGTAAAAATAGCAAAATAATGCAGCAATGCTATCACAAAATATGCAGCATAATTCACCTTTGCTTGCTGCTGAATTTAGTCAACCATGCTACATAATCTGGCCGTCTCCGCCGCTTAATTCCAATGGCACTGTTTATAGTGCTATGAGGTCCCAGCCTGTGGCAGAAAGCACTGTGAATATGTAAGTCATTATTTTAAAACAGTATTTACATACTCTAAGCTAGGCTGCTGCAAAATGATGCAGTGATTGAGATAAAACAAGTTCTTACAAAATATACTTTTAGTAATAATTAATCAAACTGTATCTAATGCAGACATTTTTGTAAGTGTCTCCACTATTCCAGATCTCAGCTGATAACACCCTTACATTACATCTCAAAAAGAATAGATCTTTGCCACCATGAAGCTTTAAGCAGAGCCACTGGAATTATTCAGCAGAAGAGGACAACATTATGCAGCAGGTTTGACTAAATTATGCAGCAAGAAAAGGTAAATTATGCGGCATAATGCGCCACATTTTGTGGTTAGCATTACTTCATTATTTTGTCATTTTAACTCAAGGTAACCCTGTCAGGGGAAATATTTCACCCCATTAGTACCAGTTTAACACCCAAATACAGCAGCAAGCAACTACAAGATTACCAGTCAATCTTTGCAAAGGGCCTTCCACTGCTCTGGAACACTTTGTCACGCTTTAAGTAACTTTTGTTCCGTTTGAGCTAGAATCTAGTTTTCTTTTGTTAAAAATCTGCAGATTATGTAGCAAATGCAGTAAACTGATAATTATGTGGAAAACGCTGCTGCTGCAGAAACTCATAATTCCAGTGGCCCTGGCTTTTAGTGACTCAATCAATTATTGGCTGGTAAGAAGGCTGGTTTCTTTTAACTTTATGCACTACCACCACACCCTTCGATTTCAGGCAGAGGCATCTCAAAGTCAGTATTAACCATTCAGGGGCATTGTGAAAGCTGAGTCCATGGGGTGGCAGGTAGCAGGCCAGAAGGGTTGCATTCAGATCCAGCGCCCTAATCCTCTCGATCCCTGGGGCCTCACAGTAATGGTCCAAGAGACAGAGGAAAGGAGCGAGATTCATAGATATTGTCAAAGAGTAGGCCCAGAATAGGGAGCACTGTATGCGGACTCATTTTTGTGTTTACAAATGGCCAGAGGCAGCTTCTTCAGAGAGATACCCCAAAGAAAGGGACAATATAAGTTTTCTTTTTTTTTAAAGGGGCATTCATTAGTGAAGCTGGTACTGCTGCCAAGTGTGTAAGTGGCCACTGCTGGTTATCATTAAGGAGCAGATGCAGCAGGACTGGGGCCCAGGGATTTGAGGGGCCCTTCATCACAGTTATGACTGTCTACCTTTAAAAAAGGGGCATCGAAGCTTATTTTCCTTTCAAGCATTAGGACAGAGTTGAAGATCCGTCATGGTGGGGAAGAGGTAAAAGATGCAGAGGAGATAGCCTGCTACTCAGGACTGCAGTTATCATTAGTGCAGCAGGTATAGTTGCATTGGGGTCAAAGAGTGTGAGGGGCTCACAACACCCCAATTATGGGGAGCAGTTTGTTTGGGATATCTGTTTTTGTTTGATGCATTTTCTGTTTTATAAGTCTCATATTTAGTGCGGTTCATAAGCTATAGAAAACGTATTCCTGAAATCCTCTCATAAGCACCGCTCCCTGCACGCAGCCATGTCCCTCCCACTCCCCCAATCCTGCCATAAAGTTTTGGAGGGGGGCCCGACCTCAAAACATTTTGCTTAGGGGGGGCTCAGAGTAAAAAAGTTTGAAGACCTCTGCCCTAGGCTATGATGAGATACATCGAGTTGACAGGGTGGGTAAAGTGGGAGGCGGCATTGCCATCATTTGTAAATCACATCTGAGCTGCTCCACCAACCCCTTAATATTGCCAATTGCGAGGCCATTGAATTTAGACTCTCCCTCTCCCCCATATTCTCCTTCTTGGTCAGCCTCATCTACAGGCCCCCAGGGATTTGTACATCTTTTGTAGAGGCCATCCCTGACATTCTGGCTAGCCTGATCATAGAGAAAAGCGCCTTCACCTCATTAGGTGATTTTAACATCCATTTGGAGGACATAAACAACCCATCGGCCAAGAGACTCTTAGCCGACCTTGAAGCCTTGCAACTCACACAACTGGTGAGGCCGGGGACACACGAAAAAGGGCACACTCTGGACCCCATCTTTTCTAACGACCCCAGATTGCAGGCCCTCACTCTAATCCAGATTCCATGGTCAGACCACTTTTTCATTCCCATTCTGTACCAGAAGTCCTCATCACCCAAGCCCTCAGGTGGATGCTCAGTTCTCGGACGTAAATGGCCAAGGCTGGCCCCCGAATCCTGGACCAGAGATTTGGAGGCAACTATTCCACCAGACACAGTAGATCTCGTTGAGGCACATAAGAGGTGGTCAGACTGGATTACTAGTTCTGTGGATAGAAACTTTAAGAAGCCCAGACCGATAAAGCAGCGAAAGCTCAATAGATCTACTTGGTTTAGCCCCCAACTAGCAGCCCAAAAGAAACACTGCAAAAAGCTAGAGAGGAGCTGGAGGAAAACGTACGCCCCTGACCTTAAATCTGCATTTAAAGCTGCTATCCAGCAATATCACAAAGATATCAGGAAAGCACAGGCAGTCTTCTTTGAAGAAAGAATTGTGAGGTACTCCAATTCTTCCAAAGAACTGTTCAAGATAGTAAAATCCCTCTCTATAATTGAACCAGGCACACACATCCCCCAACCTTCAAATGAGAGATGCAACGATTTAGCCACCTTCTTTAAGAGTAAAGTGGAAAACATCTACAACTCTCTTCACTCAATAACAGGGGAGACCTGTGAAGAGATAAAAGACTCTGCCGGCAAGCCAGAGCTCCTTTCAGACTCAGAACAGCCCAAGCCCACCCCTTCCCCATCTTTGTGCCCATCTCTGCTCACCTTCCCTAGGCTGAGCAAAGAACGTGTTGGTTTCCTCCTAAGCAACATCAAATCAGGGTCTCCAATAGATCCCGCCCCCCCTCACATCCTTCTACAAGGGGGCGATCCATCCGGGACAAACTATCCGATCTCATCTCTCTATCCCTGGAGAAAGGCCTAGTACCCAAAGATTGAAAGCATGCTATTGAAAAGCCTCTGCTAAAAAAAAAAAAAAAAACTGGATCCCGCATCCATGGGAAACTATCGACCCATCTCATTGCTGCCCATCCTGGGAGAGATTGCTGAGAAACATGTTAACAGTTCCATCTCGCAATTGCTGGAGGACAATGGCATCCTGCACCAGTCCCAGATGGGGTTCCGACCGGAACACATCACAGAGTCAGCACTACTAGTGGTCACAGAAAAATTAAAATTCATACTTGATCAAGTAAGAGCAGCCGCAATCTTGCTCTTGGACCTAAGTGCGGCTTTCGACACAGTAGACCACGAGATTCTCATCCAAAGGCTCAAAGAGATTGGGATTAAAGACACAGCCAACCAATGGGGGGCCTCGTTCCTAAACAAAAGATCCTTCCAATGCATGGAAGCAGGTATCCTGTTGGAAACCTTTACAGCCCCTTGCTGTGTACCTCAGGGCTCGTCCTTTAGTCCGACTCTTTTTAACATATACTTGAGACCACTAGCACACCTGGTGCAGGAATTTGGACTGTCCATTGTTTCTTACGCAGATGACACCCAACTGGTGGTCTCGGTGGCAGAAACCCCCAACTCCAACCACCGGCAACTAGATCCCTGCCTGGAAAACATAGGAGCCTGGATGGCTAACTGCAGCCTCAAACTAAATGGGGACAAAACAGAGCTCATGCTTTTAGGACCTGGGGATGTGGTTAGAGCAAAACCTAACCATGGAAACACAAACCAAAAAACTTGCGGGGAGCTGCTTTGGCATCCTTCGGATGATCCGAAAAATCTTGAGCTTAATCCCTGAAAAATCGAGAAAGACGGTGGTACAGGCCTTGATAGTCTCGCGATTAGACTATGGCAATTCTTGTACCTCCGTTCCACCAAATATGTCACAGACAGGTTGTAGGTGGTGCAGAACGCAGCAGCCAGACTGCTTTTCAAGATCCCCAAACAGCAGTCAGTCAGGTCATCTCTGATGAAGCTCCATTGGCTGCCAATTCAGGCCAGGGTTAAATTCAAGGCCCTCTGCCTGGCCCACAAGGCCATGCACTGGAGAGGCCATACTATGCTACGATCCTTAGTCTCCCAGTACATGGCTGTTCCCCTAAGACCTCACATACTGTTTGCTCCTCTCTGTAGCGCTGGGATGCCTGTGGGTAGCCATGCGCTTTATAAATCCCTTAAACCTTAAAGGGGAAACCATTTCACAAAGAGCGCGAAGCGTATCCAGCCTCTGTGCCCGGTGGCCTATATATGAGGCCCCCGGATATTGATTCTTTGGAAGAAAAAGCTAGGATAAAACCCAGTATCTCTGCCATCTCCAGGTTCACCTGGGGCAGCTGGGGCAGGATTTAGCAGTCTTTAAATATAATAGCTATCCCACCACCCCTGCCCCCATTTCTATTTCTCAGTGCAATTTTATAGCCCTCAGGGATAGCTGTCCAAATATCGGGGCCTGAAGAGTCCGTAAGCCAGGTCTCTGTTACAAACAGAGCATCCAGGTCTTCCTCCCCAAGGAGGTTGTATATCTATCAATGGCATGCTTAGGTAGGGAGCGTGCATTTATAAGTGCCGTATTTAGTGACGGAGCCTGCTCTGAGTAGTATCGGGGGCCGGTTTTAATATTTTTGATGGAAAAATTGCAGGAGGTGCATCGGTTTACAGAGAGACCTAGGGTGTCCAAGCTCAGTGGTGTACAGCTGGGGATAACATTAAAGGAAGGAAGTTGTCGGGAGGTATAAGTATGGCGGTGCTTACCCAATTTGCTCGTTTGGGCAAGGTGGCTGGCGCTGGTCGCTTCCGGGGCTCTGACAGGCGCATACGGGTTTGCCTTTGGCGCGCCGGTGGCGCGTCCACGCAGCGGCCCAGCTTAAATGCATCAGCCTGATTAGAAGAGCTAGAGATCGCACTAGCATGATGGCCGCTCTAGCTGTCCCTGGAGGAGAAATGGCAGCCACCCACCATACACTCGAGACGGCAGTCAAGAGGACCGCCACCAAACTCCCGCAACCAGCTCAGGGGAGGCGGACTGCAAAAGTAAGTGTAGTTTAGGAGCGAGTAGTGCAAATTCACAGTTCAAATTTAATTTCCGCTATTACCAATTGCTGTTCATAAAAAATGTACTCCCTATCCAACTGTGGTCTATAACAGTGCCAGTTCTAAAATAAGAGGATAACACAAACAAGTAAAATTTTTAAACCAGGGTACAAAAAAGAGGTTCAGCGCACAACACATGCTGCAATTCACTGCTGAGATCTGCATTTCCATAGCGGCAGTGTTGCTCGGGCAGAAAAGCAAAAGTAGACTTGCTAAAGCTTGTTTACGCACGTGAAATCTGAGCTATTTGTTTTAAAATAACAAAGGGCCTGATTTAGATCTTTGTGAATGGGCTACTCCGTCACAACGGTGCCATATATTCCGTTTGCTAAAATATAAATCCCAATATATCCTATGGAATTTATATTTCAGCGGGCGGGATATCCGCCACTGTTATGACGGAGTAACCAGTCCGCCAAGATCTAAATCAAGCCCAAAGTCTTAAATACGAGGTAAGACCTTGAGTTACATATATAGATTAATAATAACATATTATTGTCATTATAAAAGAATGAAAAAAAGCCTTTTATTCCTATAGTTTTTTTTTATCTCATAGGTAAAGAAATAGACTGTGCATATTATTATTGGTGAAGGACAATAAATGCACAGCACATGATAAAAAATCCTGGACAGTATTCATGAGTAAGAATAATGTTATAATAAGTTAAATATAAAGTAAGGAAATTAAGGATATCCCTTAGGATTTATTGGATACTCATGATGATAATATACGCTGAGCATATTAATTAAATATGTATGAAATTAGACATGGCATGGAATAATATAAAAAAAATCATGTTTATTGATGCCTGATATATAATATAAATATACATAACATTGGTATTTATGCCTTATTTGTGTTAATATGTGGTATGTATAAAAGAATCATGGTAAGAACAACATTGTATGCCCAACCGTATGTGTTTACATATCTGTTTAGCAACTGTTTTTATGGAGATATTTATATTATGTTTTCTTTGAGTTTTAAGTCAGTTATTAGTCTTGAAGAAGGTTGGATAAAGATAAAGAAGCCACTGAAATGCTGGGTCGACACAATAACCTTATTTTAGTACTTTGTATACAGTTGTTTTTTACGTAATTTGTGGACTAAGCGTTTTGGATGATGTATCTAGTCCAATGGATGATGAATTATATCTACAAATGGCGATAGTATTTAAGGCTTATTTTATTCAATATTTATGAGATTCTAAATATTGTGGTTGGAGCATAATTGGTTAGTTTTGATATCAAAGTTTCATCTATTGTTTTTAGGTTGATAATTAAGCATCCACATAGTGAAAGATTGGATGTCAATAACAAGTCCAGGGGAAAAAAGTTTGTATAGGTTCAACATGGCTAAAACACATTACCAAAGCCAATAGCTCCAACCTACGTGAGACCTACTGGATTTGCCAATGCTTGTTCTTTATTACTTTTAAATGATGGTTGTCTGGTGGTCCAGAAGTATACTATCATGTCTTCCCTTTGACAGGGATGCAGTCATTCTGACGCTATAGGAATTTTAAGTCACACTAGTTAGACCATTGAAAAGGGGACTCTCAGCAAATCTCTGATAAATAGTTTGTGTCTTGTATATTTTGTTGTGGGAACATGACAAAAGCTAATAATATTACTTTCTGTTTATTTCAATAGGTAATCAATGCGTGAAAGACAACAACTGAAATTCTGCTAAATTTGTTAATTGGCTAGAACTTCCGACAGATTAATTAATGGAAAATGGGACATTATCTATTCTCTGTTGCACGTAATCAATAGAGTACAACATCTTTCATATCAGACATCACAAAGTAAAACCAGAGAAAATTGTTAAAGTATGGATCAAATAGAAGGAATTGTTATTCACAGCGATCTAGCACACGTATATCAAATCTAAGACGAGTTTAATTAAAAAAATCTTGAAAAGCTTCATTCACATAGAATGACTTTGTGTCAACAAAAGAAGCTGTATTTCAGAGAAACTTTATCAATGCACTGAATGTGAAAATAGCTTTAAAGAAAGTGGAAGTGTGATAGGCATCTATGAACTCACATATCAATGCTTCAAGTGTAATAAGAGCTTCATCAAGGAAGGACTTGATACTAAACACCCTATATCACATTCCAATCTGAAAAGAAACTTTATCAGTGCACTGAATGTGGGAAATGCTTCTTTCAAACAGGAAAATGTACAGGTGCGAAACATGAACCAGCTTTAGTGAGAAGGAGAGCATATATAGACGAGAACCTTATTGATACTCAGATTATGGGAGGGGGTTTATCTGAAGGTTTTACCAGTCACCAAAGAGCACTCTCAAGAGAAAACTTTCATCCGTGTGCCAGGACCTTGCAAGAGAAAATAAATCCTACTAAGCATAATAGAAGACATTCCAGTGGGAAACTTGATTAATGTACTGAATGTGGGACAGCATGCAATCTCTTACCATCTAACAAGGAACTGGTACAGATAAGAAACCTATCCACCAGAGAGCACACACTGGTGAGAAACCTTATCTATGTTCAGGATATGGGAAAAGGTTCAAAGTGAAAAGAAGTCTTCTCTTCACCAGAGATCACTCTCGGGCGAGAAACTTTATCAGTGCTCAAAAGAGTTTAGTAGGCAAGATAATCTTACAGTTCACAAGCAAGCACACACGGGTGAGAAACCCTATGAAATGCATTGAATGTGATAAACTGTTCATTAACAAAGGAAATCTTATTTTACACCATCGGACACATACAGTGGATAAAGCTTATCAGTGCTCAGAATGTAGGAAAAGTTTTCGTTATAAAGCACATGTTATTATTCATCAGAGAGTACACACAGGAGGGAAACCGTATCAGTGCACTGAGTGTGCTGCTGCCTTTAGTATCAAAGGTATTCTTACTCCGCATCAGAAAAGACATACAGGTGAAAAACCTCATTCATTCATTGAGTGCGGGGCAGGCATGCAAAACCTTACTGTTCACCACAGAACCCATACAGGTGAGAAACCTTACCAATGCAGCGAATGTGGGAAAAGATTCAATAGTGGAGCAAATCTTAAAACTCACCAGAGAGTACACACTGGAGTGAAAACGCATCAATGCACTGAATGTGGGATTTACTTTAGTGCTAAAGGATGTCTTATTCGTCACCAGAGAAGGCATGCAGGGGAGAAACCTTTTCTGTGCACTGAATGTGGGAAAGGTTTCAGTGAGAAAGGAAGCCTTACTGTTCACCAGAGAATACACACAGGTGAGAAACCTTTTCTGTGCACTGAATGTGGGAAAAGTTTCAGTCAGAAAGGAAGCCTTACTGTTCACCAGAGAATACACACAGGTGAGAAACCTTATCAGTGCACTGAATGTGGTAAAAGGTTTAATATAAAAATAAATCTTGCTATTCACCAGAGAATACATACTGGTGAGAAACCTTATCAGTGCACTGATTGTGGGGCTAACCTCCGTGACAAACGAAGCCTTACTAAGCACCAGACAATACATACAGGTGATAAACCTTATCAATGCACTGAATGTGGAACCTACTTCAGTCGCCCACATATCCTAGCTAGCCACCTTAGAACTCATACAGGAGAGAAACCTTATCAATGCACAGAATGTGGGAAAAGATTCCGTCAGAAAGGATCTCTTAATAGTCACCGAAGAACACACACAGGTGATAAACCTTATCAGTGCACTGATTGTAGTAAAAGGTTTAAGAGAAAGGGAAAACTTGCAATTCACCAGAGAGTACATACTGGTGAGAAACCATATCAGTGCATTGAGTGCGGGGCAGGCTTCAGCTACCTGCAGACCCTTACTGTTCACCATAGAATCCATACAGGTGAAAAACCTTACCAATGCAGCGAATGTGGGAAAAGATTCAATAGTGGAGCAAATCTCAAAACTCACCAGAGAGTACACACTGGAGTGAAACCTCATCAGTGCACTGAATGTGGGATTCGTTTTAGTGATAAAGGATGTCTTATTCGTCACCAGAGAAGACATACAGGGGAGAAACCTTTTCTGTGCACTGAATGTGGGAAAAGTTTCAGTGAGAAAGGAAGCCTTACTGTTCACCAGAGAATACACACAGGTGAGAAACCACATCTGTGCACTGAATGTGGTAAAAGGTTTAATATAAAAAGAAATCTTGCTATTCACCAGAGAATACATACTGGTGAGAAACCTTATCAGTGCACTGATTGTGGGGCTAACCTCCGTGACAAAGAAAGCCTTACTAAGCACCAGACAATACATACAGGTGATAAACCTTATCAATGCACTGAATGTGGAGCCCACTTCTGTCGCCCACATATCCTAGCTACTCACCTTAGAACTCATACAGGAGAGAAACCTTATCAATGCACAGAATGTGGGAAAAGATTCCGCCAGAAAGGATCTCTTAATAGTCACCGAAGAACACACACAGGTGAAAAACCTCATCAATGCATAGAATGTGGGATTAAATTTAGTTTTAAAGGATGTCTTATTCGGCACCAGAGAAGACATACAGGAGAGAAACCATTTCAATGCACTGAATGTGGGAAAAGGTTCCGTCTGAAAGGACAACTCTCTATTCACCAGAGAGTACACACAGGTGAGAATCCTTATCAGTGCACTGAATGTGGTAAAAGCTTTCAAATTAAAGGGAATCTTACTATTCACCATAGAGTACATACTGGTGAGAAGCCTTTTCAGTGCACTGAATGTGTGGGTTGCTTTCGTTACAAAGGAAGCCTTACTAAGCACCAGAGAATACACACAGGTGAGAAACCTTATCAATGCACTGAATGTGGAACACATTTCAGTCATTCAAATGTTCTTGCTATCCACCTTAGAACTCATACAGGAGAGACTCCTTAGCAGTGCAAAGAATGTGGGAAAGGGTTCAGTAGGAAAGCAAGTCTTACCATACACCATAAAAGACATTCATGCAAAAAGCCCTATCAATGCTCAGATTGTGGGAAAAGCTTCACTGATAGAGGAAGCTTTAAAATTCACAAGAAAGTACACACAAATGAGAAGCCTTAATCAATTCTCAGCTTGTGATGAAGGCTTCATTGTGAAAGCACGTCTTGCTAGACACCGGAGGACACTTGTGGACAGAAATGCATACTAATTCCACTACTTTCACAACTGAGGTGGGTACTGTCATGTGGTGGGAGTGGTTGTACAAGACCTTTTCCAGTGCAATTCCCTTTTAAACCACATTCATTGGGGAGCCCCAAAATCAATGCTGGCCAAATGTTTGGTTGAGTTATTTATGATTCTTCATATTCAATTATATTCCCGCTGGGGTTAGACAGTCGTAAATAAATATGGTCACAAAACAGCATTCTGACAGTCCCTAGATACAAAAGCCAGAAGGCTGTTGACTGTTGAAAGTAGGATGTTGAAGAAATTATGTATTTTATTTTGTTATGAAGGAAATTGTGGCTTATCAAAGAGGTTAGCATGAATTTAATCAAAACCACCATAAAATATGACAAATAAACCACTTCTTCCAGAGACTCACTTAGTTAATTCATCAAGAGAAATTATGTAATGTAAAAAATACCACTGATAAAAGTTGAAACCCTATATGTAATTCCAGGTCTTCAAATAGTGAGCCCCGGGATCACTGAAATGGGCAAGAACTTCGTGATCGGCCAAAGAGCTAATGCAAAAAATGGAAATTGCAAATAAAACAAGCCCTGTAATTTTGAAACTAAATGAGGCAATGAACTCATTATTTGCAATCAACATATAGCAGAAAAATCAGTGTCGCGCATTTCAATAAAATAACACCGCAAAATCTAAATAAAACAAAAACCATATTCACTCCTTTGGAAACAAAACAGAACATAAGACGAAGTCATTAACAACAGACGAGGCAATGTTTAAAACATACTGATTG
This sequence comes from Calotriton arnoldi, assembly GCA_963921515.1. Taxonomy (NCBI): domain Eukaryota; kingdom Metazoa; phylum Chordata; class Amphibia; order Caudata; family Salamandridae; genus Calotriton; species Calotriton arnoldi. The sequence continues at coordinate 70,129 of CAWUFW010017659.1, read as the reverse complement.
ACATAATGACAACCTAGTTATGCAACATAAGCACAACAACAAAGATACATGTGGCCTGAGGGTACGACAAACACTCCCTGGATCTATCGTCTCTGCATCTGTTGATAACCTTCACAACACAGCCCAATGCCGTCATCCTTTGTCCCCATAATCTATTACTGTTATATTTCATGTAGGTACCCCAATATAGGCCCGGGTAATATCAATACACCGTAACATACATTGCCTCCCCATATTACACAGTAACGAGCCTTATAAGGATTGAACCTTTATCTAATTCAAGCCCTGGGTGCAGAAGGAGGGTTTTTCCCTGAACAATAGCCCACTATAACTCCATCATGAAGTCATACTGAGTGCATGAATATTCATGAGGATCCTTGGAATCAGGACAGGGGCTACACCACCTTCCCCACCATATCTAACCACAAGGTTCATCTCATACGTCATCCTCAAATCCAACAATGGCTTATACATGGGACAAGGGACAAAGGAGCCCTAAGATACTTTCTGCATAAATATAGCACGTCGTGCTTTCTCTAGGCAGAGGGAACCGAGACTTCCAGGCCGACACACGGACCAGAGACGCGGAGGCTCCTCCATGCAGACGCTCCAGCTGACAGTGGTCTGAACATCCCTTGCGGGGTGTCCAACTCGAGACCAAGAGGGGCTCTCTACATTCTCACTTCATGGGGTTCGACTAAAATACTAGAGGGATTCTTGGCTATAGACCTACTCACATGCTAGGTACACTTAGGTACATCTAGATAGGCATCGTAGGAGTACGCACACTTTTATCATTGCATTTTATATTCATGTATGTAATCATGCTTATGGCAAAATGGTAGAATTGTACTATCTGTTTTTATTCATCGTGCTGCTGACCATATATCTCTGCTACTGTCTAACGGTTGTCGCAGCTCATATATTTTACACGAGAAAAACAACTGTTCAATAAATACTTTATTGAAACGCCCAGCCTGTTTATTCTGTGTGTCTCTCTGAGACCTGATAAAAAAACACGAGCTACTGAGCGAAAAGTAGTACATTGTTTCCACAATCTGAGGGATCAGGGTTGTCATGTTCTAAGGTTGCCAGAATCTATTTCTTTCCCGATAAGAGGAGATTATAGTGGCACTGTGAGCTAGCTAATTGCAAACAGGCTAACACACGCGGTGGGGGTGCTCAGAGTTAGTCTGCCACCAATACCACAGTGTATGTTATCTGTTAGAAATGGGGGTCTCTAGTTGGCAATGGCTGGCCACTGTCCAAGTAGGGACCCTTCTTCCTAAGTCAGAGTGAGAGGGCTACCCTCTTTAATACCCCTGCTCAACCCTGTGGTAACGTAGCACGAGCAGGTAGGCTTATCTCAGAGGCAGTGTGTGAAGCATTTATGACCATACACAGTAACACAGTGAGGAACACTACAAAGGGACACCACACAAGTAGTTATAAAAATAAGTATCTTTATATAAAGGCAGATTTATCACGAGACCAATAACTGTAAAAGCCACAATACTGTCAAAAATAGGATAGCTGTTGAAGGGCTGTCAAAAATAGTTCAAAGGTTGCAAGAATAAGGTTCAAATTCAAGGCAGGGGTCTCTGTGCCCCCTTCTCGTTCAGAGGTTGCAAAAATAAGGTTCAAATTCAAGGCAGTGGTCTCTGCGACCCTTTCTCTCATAAGACTGTCAAAAAATAGGCTGGCTGTTGAAGGACTGTCAAAAAATAGTTCAAAGGTTTCAAAAATAAGGTTCAAATTCAAGGCAGTGGTCTCTGCGACTCCTTTCTCTCACAAAGTACCTGGGTTTAGTAGCAAAACCAACAAAATGTCGCAAAGAAGTGGTAGCGATGATTTTCCTCACGCGAGGCCGGGCGATGCGTTAAAATCCTTGCCGCAAGGGAGGATGATGCGCCGATCTGCTGATGCGTGCGGAGACGATGCGACCAACTTCTGCACGCTAGGCCGCCGATGCGCTGAGACCTTGCCGCGAAGGCGATGCGACGATCCTGTTGCGTGTGCGGAGATGATGCGACAAACTTCTGCACGCTAGGCCGCCGATGCGATGACTTTCTTGCCGCGAGGGAGAAGTCGATGCGACGAGCCTGTTGCGTTGTGCGATCGTGTTGCGATGCGAAGAAATGGCGCTCCGCGAGGGAGCGACGAATCCGGTGCGATGTGATGAAAATGGGCGGACGCGCGGCGTCCGCAATGCGATGTCTTGAAGCAATGATTCTGTAGGGGTTGCGAGCGCCGGCGACAGCCGCGCGATGATTTTTCCAGCGCGTCTCGGCTGCAGCGGCTCGCAAAGGGGCGTTAGCGATGGTCTCGTGTTGTGAGCACTCAGCGGCAGCAGCGCGATGATTTTTCCAGCGCTCCGACTGCAGCGGCTCGCAAACGTGCGTTAGCGACGATTTCCAGCACTCTTTTCTCTGAAGCAAACTAGAGGCCCTGGAACTCACAGGAGCCTCATCAGCAGATAGCAATCCTCGCAGGGAGGAAGCAGGAGGTTGGTGGTGGAGTCTGATGTGCCTGAGACTCCAGCAGGAGGCTAGCTCTTTTCCTAGCCCTTGGGTAATTGCTGTAACAAAAATAAAAGTTCTCTCAAAAGTCCTTTTCTCTCTTCAAGGTCCAGTGGTCACTGCTGCAGGCCAGTGCAAGAAAAACACACAAGCACAAGGACAGTCACTTCCTGCAGATTCCTCCAGTGGCAGGGACAGAGTTTCCTCTCCAGATCCAAAAGCAATACAAAAGTAGGGGGTTTGAGCACAGATATTTATACCCCAAAAGCCTTTGATCCTTGAAGCTACCAGTCCCTGAACCTAGCCAGAACCAGTTTCTGCTCAGGCCTGGAGCACTTTGTTTACCAGGCTGCATCCTTCCTTTCAGAAAGAGGGGTCTGCTAGCAGACACACAGTGGGAGGTGGAGCCAGCATTCACCTTGCCAGGCACAGCCCTATTCAGATCAAAGAGCCACCCTTCCCCACACTCTAAATGCAGATCTCTCTATTCAACCCAGGTCTGACTCAGCCTGTCCTGCCCCTCTAAAACCAGACAGCCAATACACATAACGGCAGAGCACACTGGAAGGCTTAGGCAAGAAAATACCTACGTTCTAAAAGTGGTATTTTCAAACACAGAATATAAAAATAAACTTCACTAAAAGGTGTATTTTAATATTCTGAGCTCAGGCATACTAAATTCGTTTTTCTACCATGTTCCTGGGGTCAGTTAGGACTATAGAATGTAATAGTCAAACTGCCCATTCTAGCCTATGAGGAACAGGTAGCCTTACAGTAGTGAAAAACGAAATGGGGTGTAATACACTACCAGGACATGCTACACACACCAAGGCATGTCCTACCTTACACATACAATGCGCCCTACCATAGGGGTGACTTACATGATGCCAAGGGAAGGTTCAGGGGCTGGGAAGTGGGTGCACTTCACAGCCAAGATGGCAGTTCTGGACTGCAAACAGACACTGCAGTGGCAGGTCTGAGACACACTTTACAAGCTGCTTCTGTGGGTGGCGCAAACCAGCGCTGCATGCCCACCAGCAGCATTTGGTTTACCAGCCCTGGGCACACACAGGCCACACTACTAGGGACTAACAGGTAAACCAAATAAGCCAATCAGGGATATACCAATTCACATAGACATATTTACAAGGGGAGAGCATATGCACTTTAGCACTGAACAGCAGTGGTAAAGTGCCCAGAGTCATAAAACCAACAGAAACAGGTCAGCAAAAATACAGGAGGCAGGCAAAAAGTTTAGGGGTGACCCTGCAAAAAGGGCCATTTCCAACATTATCCAAACGTGCAGGTCCTGCAAGGGTACTATAGGAACTACACGACATGGCGCCACCAACGTTGGTTAGGCACTAATTTAACAGTAGAATCTGAGTAGTTCAGTCGTGCTAATCTCAGAGACCCCATCTCACATATTCCAGAGACGTTTGGAGTGGGTGGGCACAAAATCCGCCACAGCTAAGTAGGCTAAAATCCTATTTTTGGCTATTGGTTATTCAAGCTTGAAGGACATTTTTAGTTCCCAAAAATTGTGCAAATAAACCTTATCTTTGTCTCCAAAGTTATTTTGAGTTTATAACACAAAATGACTACTACTGCAGCAGATGTGGTTCCAAACCCACAAGCAAATCAACCAATCCTCTCAGAAGACGAGGATCCAAATGCAATTGAAATTGCACCCAATTTCAGACGTACTATCACCCTGAAACTACTAGAATATGGTTTACAATCAAGCGGTGGTGCGGTAGTCTTCGTGATTGAGGCACACGAATCTAACAAAACAGAGGTGTTCTATTCGTGGGTTACATTCCCAGCAGCAGATGCAAGAACACAGTTATTTCACTCTTACACAGAGGGAGATGCACCACTGGAATATTTTCCTTTCGAGGATATAGAGATTCCTTTAACTTACCAGGAACATAAGTTCTGGTTTAAAGGCGCCCTACCCCACATAAGAAGTAGAGTAAGATTCGGCCCGCTGGGAGCAGACGGGGCCATATGGCCAATACTAGCAGCTTACACACCGCACCCTGACATTGACACAATGTCATTCCCAGGCTTACTGCTTCAACACCAAGATTTAATTAAAATTTACAGAAACATAAGACAATACATCATGAGGACCCTGACAGTCCAACCAAAACCAGTTGCAATAAATAGAGCCCAATACCAGGGTACAGCAACTAAAATAACTCCACAAACGTTACACGCAGTAATGGGCAAACTGCCCACGAAACGTGAACAAATACCATTCTGGGTAGCTCCGAAAATTACTCAGCTCAAGGCAGTATTCCCAAATACTACCCCGTATGAAAAACACAGAATGTTACCAATGTGCTTGCCCATGGGGATAAAACCACAATTGGAGGATTGTACCTCTTGGGGTACAGTTTTTACTCAAAAACACACAAGAAATGAGGGGTGAGAGGATAAACGTCCCTCTTCGACCTCCCGCTTAATATCTTAATCACATGAATAGAAGAGAGATAATGAATCTACGTAGTGGTAAGTGAATGTTGGGGGAATACACCAAGTGAATAAAACTGCCCTCACACACAGCAAGCTGTGTCGTGCTTCATCATAGGGCTGCTAACACACCTCCGCGCAGACCAACGCTGGAGGTGGAGCAATAGGGTGGGGGAAGACAATACAACATACAGTATAATGATCACAAGTGAGAAAAAGTGATGTAAAACTGGTATCAGGGAGTCCCCTTAACAATTTTAATACAGGGCACCCTGTCCAGATTTAAAACAAGAGAACTGTGGATGCTGGGTTGGGGAGCTTATAATGAGATACCAACCCCTCCACTCTGCAAAAATGTCGACATGTTTCAGCTGGCAAAATATACTACCCCAGCTTTCTTCAGGACTCTCAACACTGTGATCCCTTTGGTGCTTACCCGACCTCCTTCAAATCCAGGAGTAGTGGGAAAAGTCACCCTACCGAGTCAATGCTCGGTTGCAAAGTAATAGAGCCCGTTGCTCTTGAAGAGGAACCTATAGAAGGGTTAACAAACAGAAAAACAGTGAACTGCTAAGTGATGTGCCCTTCATACAACAATTAATAAAAATTACTGTGTATCACCCCACAAATTTTCAATGTACGGGCACTCCCACCCAAGCTTATAACGGTGGTTGCCTCATAACATTATGACTCTGAGTAATCACACTCAAATGTATTATACATGGATCACATTGTTGAAAAGAAATGTGAAGTGAAGCTTCTAAAATAAGCTACCATTTTAAAAAGTAACATTTCACGGGCATCGCATAAACTGAGACACCACACACCAACACCAATCTAATCAATATGCTTACCGAGTTTATTAAAATTCTAAACTCGAACTGGCGGGGGAGTTAGAACAGCTCCCTGTAAACACACTCTGTTCAGTAAGAAAAATGAATGAAAAGGGTTAGTCCATTATTAACGGAAAAATAGATGGTGTACAATTACTTAGGAAAGAGCTCCACATGGAACAAACCATCTCTCCCGTCATATTTATCCCTCGAAAATGTGGACAGAACCCCCTCCTGCTAGAACTAGATAAAAGCCGTGCTCGGTGTCTGCACCGCTACAAATCGCTGTTAGCGATATTTACAGAGAAAAAAACGCTTAAAAAAGCTACGGGCATCAGAGCATCCAGGTAAACCACCTCTCTCTTTCTATAACTGCCTCCACTTACTATCTGTAAGGTCAGCTGTCTCTCGATGATTTAGTCTCTCCCGGGGCCGGGTAGAACGAATGTGCGGTGAAACCGGGGCTCCTGTTGAACGGTGCCTAGCCCCGCCCACCCTTACGTCAAAGAACCCATATGTCCCCCGGAAGTGCAGGAGAACTAGAGCGCTCATGAAGTATATGACGCTCACATTCAGTTTAAAGTTGTTATCGGCAGTATTTATAAAAAGACCGGAGATTTATTCAAATATTACCAAATATGTTTTTAAGAAACAAGTCTTAAGGAGACCCAAAAATACATAAACAATAAATCTCTCTTAATGTCTTAATGTCTTATGGTGCGTGAAAGGTTTACTCCTTTGTAGCAGTGCACTGTTATTTCAAAACCTAAAAAACAATATGAGGCAAAAGTGTCTGTTGGAATGTTTATGTGCAGGGGTAGAGAGGCAGCTACCCTGACGGCTATTTATTCCCTAAAAAAAGGGGGGGGGGGGTTGGGGGAGCTAAATCTACAGGTAAGGTATCTCGCTGAATCAAAATAAGTTTATTCTCGTCGTAAAAAGGGCTGTTGAAGTAGAAGTTGGGCACTTCTACTTCAACAGCCCTTGGTAATATTTGAATAAATCTCCGGTCTTTTTATAAATATTGCCGATAACAACTTTAAACTGAATGTGAGCGTCATATACTTCATGAGCGCTCTAGTTCTCCTGCACTTCCGGGGGACGCCGGTCACATGGGTACTTTGACGTAAGGGTGGGCGGGGCTAGGCACCATTCAACAGGAGCCCCGGTTTCACCGCACATTCGTTCTGCGCTGCCCCAGGAGAGACTAAATCGTCGAGAGACAGCTGACCTTACAGATAGTAAGTGGAGGCAGATATAGAAAGAGAGAGGTGGTTTACCTGGATGCTCTGATGCCCGTAGCTTTTTTAAGCGTTTTTTCTCTGTAAATATCGCTAACGGCGATTTGTAGCGGTGCAGACACGGAGCACGGCTTTTATCTAGTTCTAGCAGGAGGGGGTTCTGTCCACATTTTCGAGGGATAAATATGACGGGGGAGAGGGTTTGTTCCATGTGGAGCTCTTTCCTAAGTAATTGTACACCGTCTATTTTTCCGTTAATAATGGACTAACCCTTTTCATTCATTTTCCTTACTGAACAGAGTGTGTTTACAGGGAGCTGTTCTCACTCCCCCGCCAGTTCGAGTTTAGAATTTTAATATACTCGGTAAGCATATTGATTAGATTGGTGTTGGTGTGTGGTGTCTCAGTTTATGCGATGCCCGTGAAATGATACTTTTTAAATGGTAGCTTATTTTAGAAGCTTCACTTCACATTTCTTTAAACAATGTGATCCATGTATAATACATTTGAGTGTGATTACTCAGAGTCATAATGCTATGAGGCAACCACCGTTATAAGCTTGGGTGGGAGTACCCGTACATTGAAAATTTGTGGGGTGATACACCGTAATTTTTATTAATTGTTGTATGAAGGGCACATCACTTAGCACTTCACTGTTTTTCTGTTAGTTAACCCTTCTATAGGTTCCTCTTCAAGAGCAACGGGCTCTATTACTCTGCAACCGAGAATTGACTCGGTAGGGTGACTTTTCCCACTACTCCTGGATTTGAAGGAGGTCGGGTAAGCCCCAAAGGGATCACAGTGTTGAGAGTCCTGAAGAAAGCCGGGGTAGTATATTTTGCCGGCTGAAACATGTCGACATTTTTGCAGAGTGGAGGGGTTGGCGTCTCATTATACGCTCCCCAACCCAGCATCCACAGTTCTCTTGTTTTAAATCTGGACAGGGTGCCCTATATTAAAATTGTTAAGGGGACACCCTGATACCAGTTTTACATCACCTTTTCTGCACTTTTTTCTCACTTGTGATCATTACACTGTATGTTGTATTGTCTTCCCCCACCCTATTGCTCCACCTCCAGCGTTGGTCTGCACGGAGGTGTGTTAGCAGCCCTATGATGAAGCATGACACAGCTTGCTGTGTGTGAGGGCAGTTTTATTCACTTGGTGTATTCCCCCAACATTCACTCACCACTACGTAGATTCATTATCTCTCTTCTATTCATGTGATTAAAAAAAAAAAAAAGTACAGTTTTTGCTGCCATATATACGAGAACACATGGTGTTCCTTCTTTAGCAGTAATACCTGATGTATTAAGACAAATACAAAATGAATACGGAGCAGAACCTGCCCTAAACGTAGGGATGAAGTTATTGCATAACTACAATCAGGTGTCAGCCATAATACTAGCTAATATTAAAGGGGAAGCAGCTTCAGTGGCCATCCGCCAATGCCTAAGGGAGTTCGATCCTTTGGATCAACAACACGAACTGTCCAAAATAATTGAAACTGCGTATGCAGAATTAGGCAGAGACAGTTTGGGTGGAAAAGCTTCAAAACACAGCTGATGGGCAGTTCTGAAAAGGACACTACTAAGAAGACACCTACTTCTTCTAAAAAGAAATGGGATAATAAAAAACAAAATTTTAAAGGAACAAGATCTCAATCCCGAGGCAGATCTCCACAGGAGCCCTCTGAAAAGAGGTACAATCTCAGAAATAGGGATAATATTAGGAAACCTGACAGGTATCAGGATACTGATACACGTTCCTCTCGTTCCTTTCAGGTTTCATCGAAAAACTCAGCGAGAGAGAAGGACGGTCAGAACACAAAGAAGAGCGTACGAAGTCCAAAGACAAGCAACACGCTCAGGACTATACTTCCAAGAAAGAAGAAAAGCCAAAATCTAAACCACAGTTTAAGAAAAAGAAAGTTGCAGGTCTAAAAATCAGACATGCCAAAAATTCTGAGGACGCAACTCCTGAAAGAGGAATGGGCTCTGACGATGCTAGACAGCGCGGCAGAAGTGACAATAGCTCGCCAGAACCTTTAGGAATTTCTGGTGACAGCTGTCTTGAATGATTACATCACGGTGGAAACACCAGACACCAGGGTGAGCGTCCCACATAAGTTACACGAGGTAACACTCCAGATGGAGGGGGACAAACCCAGGAAAGTCAAATGTCTGTTTGGGAAAATCTGTCATCAGGTTATGACATCCTATTAGCAGAAGAAGATTGGCCGCCAGCATTCGTCATGGAGTGCCCTAGGGGAGAAACGGTAATTTTTCCAGCCTTCTCCGACCTTGTTCCCATACACCTTAAACACACATATGCGCAGGAGTGAGCAGTCGCCCTGGCTATAGCATTATACAAAAATCATGCCGGATGGAATGAGAATTCAACCCACCACGTGATCCCGTTAAAAGTTTCACCAAATGCTCAGAGGCAATACCCAATAAAGCAAGAAGCTAAAAAACAGGTCAGGGAGATCTTAGATCAACTTGAATACCAGGGGGTGATCGAAAATTGCACCTCTCCATTGAACAATTCTTTGTTTCCTGTCATGAAACCTGACAATACATATCATCTAGTTTTAGATTACAGACACTTAAACACTTGCACCAAGACAGTCGCTGTCCAAAATGCACATAGTGCCGCATTAATGAATAACATTGTGCGCAAAAAATACAAGACAACTCTTGATATCTCGAATGGATTTTTCTGCCAAAATATAGCACCTGAAAGCAGGTATTTAAGTGCCTTCTCAGCATTGGGAACCCAGCGACAATTTTGTCGACTCCCCCAAGGGTATAGGAGCAGCCCGTGGGTATTTTCGGCTCGAGTAACTGAGTTACTCCAAAATTTTGATGAAGCATTGTCCTATGTGGATGATATTTATCAGACGGACGATAACTTAATGAAGCACTTGACCAGGGTGAGCACCATTATTATGGGACTCGCATCTGAGGGCTACAAATTTAACTTTAAAAAATCAAAGATTGCCCATCTCGGTGTCCTGTTTTTAGGATATGAACTGTCAAGTGAAGGCAAGAGCCTGGCAGCCGGCTTTTTAGAAAAGTGTGCGCTGCTCCAACCTCCTAAAACCTTAAAAAATGTACAATCTGTATTGGGATTCCTAAATTTCGGCAGAACATACATTTTGGATTACGCAGAAAGAGTAAAACCTTTCTACGACTTAATAAAACCTGACTTTTCAGTCAAACATTGGACACAGGAACACTCAAACATCCTACGTTCACTACAAGAAGACATGATAGCTTCAAAACATTTACAGACACGCGTAAACGTACGCAACCTGGTGATCCACTTTATAGCTGGTCAGTGCGGGTACACATACTTAACCTTTAATAAAGGCGAAACAGTACCAATCGCATACAAATCACATCTTTACACGAACGCTGAAATGCGTTTTACTTAAACTGAAAAAATCCTGACAGCAGTTCAGACCGCTGTAGCAAGAGAAAGAGCACTGGCTCAGGGGAAACGCATAATTATCTTGACTCCGGTACCGGCTTTAGAAGCGGTTACCAAAGCAAGCATTCCAAATGCAAAAGCCTTACATCCGAGATGGATACAATGGGCTAATTCTCTTACTGCAACGGACGTTGAATACAGATTTGATCCAAGTCTAAAGACACAAGCATTCCTGCAATACGAACAAGAATATCCTCTACCTAATGAAATCTTGCCTCTAGATCAGTATGAATAAATTATTTATACTGACGGATCTGCTCAACCGGCCATAGGGAGTAAGCAACAATACAGCGCAGCATGTGCAATCGTTAAAGGTCGCATGCGGGACGGAAAGTTCCATACAAGTTGCACCAGGACGCAATCTCTAGGAGACTGCACGGCACAGTTGGCAGAATTAAAAGCACTATTACTGGCACTCGTACATACGGATCACGAATTCCCCACACTAATTGTGTGTGATTCCTATTTCTGTGTACAGTCATACAATGAGTAGCTAAATAATTGGCAACAAAACGGGTTCAAAGATGCAAAAGGTGGCACGATTAAGCACAAAATGCTATGGGAACAGGTAGTGGAGTTGAAAAATGAACTACCAAGGGCTCACGTGATACATACACTGAGTCAACAGCGTGATGGCGTTCACGTTGAAGGGAATTCATTGGCTGATGAAGCCGCAAAGGGGGCTGTACGCATGGCTTCCGTAGCTGCAATCACTCGTTAAAAAACGAGGACAGATGGTGAAATTATGGTGACTGTCATTGCTTCGCGCAAGGGCAGCACAGCAGTATTAAAGAAATTTCCACTCAAGAGTACTCCTACAAGTTAGATGTACAAAACATTCCATATGCTCAGATTCCTGGAGCGGGGGATAGAGTAATACCGAATATGGATCGTAGGCTAGGGTTAATTATAGCATCGCGCGAAGGGACAGGTTCTGTACATGCTGGACTTTCGGCAACTGTTTCACTATTGAAACAACGCTATTGGTGGCCAGGGATGAGACGGCAGACTAGAGAGTATGTCTGGAAATGCGATACCTGCCTGCAGAAGAAAGGTTCCACTGTAACTCGTCCAGCACAGGTCCCATTGTTAGACAGCATCAGACTGTCCATCCGCGTGTGTTTGTCTGAACCACTGCAGCCCCTTACAAAGTAATGGGTGCAGTGGATTCATGCTCCAGATTCCTATGGGTTTGGCCTCAGCGCTCGACTGACGCTCGAACTGTTATAAAAGATTTGTGAGACTTTATCGGTACATACGCAATTAGCACATTACATTCTGACCGTGGCCATGCGTTTAGCTCTTGGGCTTACAAAGAAGCCATGGAAGGTTTGGGCGTAGCATTGCGGTACTCCTCTCCGTACCATCCTGAGGGAAATTCCGTTGTGGAGAGGAAAAACCAGGACCTAAAGCAATCTTTAACAGCTAGGTTATTAGGCAAGGGCGGTAGTTGGGTCGATCATCTTTATGGAGTCCAGCGCGCTTTCAATAACCGGCCAAGAAATTGTCTAGGGGGTGTCACTCCTTATGAGGTCCTATTTGGGACGTGAATGTGGGTACCTGATCTTGATTGTGAAGGCACAGTGGCGGATGAGAAACCATTTGATATCAATGATCGTTTGGCTGTTTTACAGGATCTAAATGAATCCAGGACCAAGCACAGTAATATTGTCCAAAAACAGACCACCACAGGTGAAGTCAAGGAAATAACGGCAAGACCTGTCTGGATCCCAAAAGTCAGGGATCTGGTCAGATAGAAAATAGCGGACAAAAAAGAATTTGGACCTTCCTACAGAAAACCTGTACCTGTCCTAGCAATTCAAGGAACAAGAACTGTTCTACTGCCGCATCTTGCCGGAAAAAAGGAGAAAAGATTTGTCTCAATTGACCTAGTCAAACCACACTATGTGGCCAATACTGAGCAGTAGGCCTCGTGGACTCCAAAGTAGCAGACCCCCTCCTCTCGCTACAATAAAAGAAGTTCAAAGAGAAAGACTCATCACGTTTGAAGAGACTCCTGTAAGGAATGAAGGACTAAGCCACAATGCTATGGAACTCGTTCCTCTTGAACCGGAAATCGAAATCCAAAATCAACAAGAAGATTTGATTCAAAATCGTCTACAAATGGCAATAATACCTAATACTGATGTCTACGTCAACATGCCTCGACGCCCCGATGCAAATCCTACTATTGATCGAACTGCTTCTGGCTACTTCATGATACGTTTTCCTTGGACCCAAGTGAGCCAGAAACGAAGCCAGCCAAAATATCACGCAAGCAAGAAATAAAGAACTTTCTGAACTTTGTACATAAACATTACCTGGTTTCGCCTTGGATAGAATTGTGGACAATAACTGGACTTTTAACTTTCCTTTTCTGGCTATGCTTAGTTATATCTTTTAGCTTCCTGATTAATGGTCGATGCCTCCAACGAAGCTCTACAGCCCAAGAAGTTAAATTGATTTTACAACCAGATCAATCATCACACCGTAAACAAAGAGACTTGTCATCAATGAACATCACAGCAGTTCCTATACCTGATGGTATAGTATGGGACAAAGTTGATTATGAAATTTTCGGACCGACAGAACTTTTAAAAATTAATCATGTATTTAAAATTTCATTAAGTGATATCATTACCTCCAGTACTTTTTCTGATGACTGGGATACTGAAACTGTAAACAACATGTTGTCTGATTTAGAAAAATCTGCCGCATTTCCTAATATTGAAATGTTAGAAAGTAATTCTGATTATGACAAATTGTACTGTTACGAACTCTATGGTTCATTTTTTACACAAATCGTTATCACCTAGAAATGTGTTAGAGTACCACCAGTGGGAACATTGCCCTACACCACCAAAAGGTAGTTCACAAACATTTGCACAGATATTTTCATACTTTTCAGGGTTTAACATTTCTGACTCAACCACATTTTATTATAAAACAACACCAACATCGTCACTGAAAATTATGTGAACAAACACCAGACAGATTTATTCTGCATCCTTTATTGCCCAATTGTCTGAACAGGGTTTTGACCTTTGGTAGGACACAATAGACACAAAATCAGTCTGGGGTTCAAGGGACTGGCAAGTCCAGGGAACAGAAGCGCTATTTAGAGCATGCCTCATTCCACAGCAGATTATATTTCTCAACGACACTGTGCAACAAACATCCTGTCTTGGATTAGCCAAGAATAAGGACCTGAACACACCTCGATCACCAACACCATCACAGATGGGGGGGGGGGGGAGGGGCAAAATTCTATAACACAACAGGGAATAGAAATGACTGACATTTTACAGTATAACAGATCAGACCCTCATTGAAAGAAATGGTTGGTTTGGCCCTTAGACACTAATAGATGTCAGGAAAGATTCTGGGATAGAACTGAAAGGTTTACTATCCATAGGCCGGACCCCCGTTATGTACAACAAGAACACCCAGGGGTAGTGACATCCTACAGTGTTGGGAAGTTGTGCCTTGATTGGCTAGAGACCTCAACACTCACAGAATTGAAGCAACACTTAACTTTACTCACACAAGACATGGATCTTAGGGATTTTTTTCTAGGCCCTAGGAAATCACATCCAAAACATTTCTTATATGCTGGCATTTACGCTGCCTATAATGAAAACTGGAAAATATCCCAAATGGAGGCCGCTGAGAGAATACGTGAAATAGACCGTATTAACTTAGAAAAGGCACTCGCAGTAGTGGATAATGGGTTAACAACTTTGACCTCCAGGATTTATTCGGTAGGCAACATTGTATCTTCCGCTATAGACATACTAGAGCAGGATTTGACCTTACTACAACACGGCCAATCTCAGTAACGCTATGTTATGTTATTGAGCTGGACGCTGCCATCTTTGCGTGCAGGCTATGTGCCTTGGCGTTATATTAACAATACGTCTCTGTTTGCTGAATACAATCTAACAGATAAACAGATGGAAATGGCACAAAGGGGAGCCAAATATACAATGCTGCGTATTGAAAAACTGGATAGGTTACCCTTTACGGTAGCCGAGTCACCATCTACTGAATGGCTTATTAATAGCCATATAACTCTACTGGTCACTACTTTTCAGGTTCAATATTGCCTTGAGCAAAGGCAGGCTGGTAAATATGAGAAAATGGGTAAAGAATACATTAAGGAATCATGGGAATTACCATACAGATTTCGATACCGGAGTGAGGATTGTGAAGTATTTCTTAGCGGTACAAACTGCAAGAATGCTTTAAGTGGTTCTCTCATGTGCCATGACATTTCATTGCACAGAGCTTGTAATGGTTCGGTAGCAAACTTGTCTTGCCACATGAAAGGAACTCCAGCTGCCGTGATCACGCCAGTATTCGAGCTGCTCTCGAATGGAAGTTACTTGATGCTGAATGATCAAGGTTGCTGCAGGATGCTCCCGGGTATCGCCTATCTGGTCACTGTTAACGCCAGGGTCACTTGCTGTATGCAAGTACTGTTTCCACCAACAAATACAGTCAGTGAGATGCCGTTATGGCCTTCATTGAATGTTTCTTTTATACAATTTGATTCTTTGAGCAGACTGAAAGCCATGCTTTTACATCAATCTGTACCCCTAACCTCTGCCCGAGAGACATTTGATCTTCAAATTGCAAGGACCTCGAGTGAGATACAGGACCTCATAAGTAAAACTGCCCCATTCATTTCGTAGAAATGGTGGGTCATATCTTTAATATGTCTGATACGAGTGGTATTGTACACCTATTTAAGTCCATAGGGTCAGGATTCTTAAGCGCATTTCAGGCCATCCTCGGACTTATACCAAATTCCATACACTGCGTATTTGGAAGCATTTTTGGAGGTCTACCTCTAATCCTGCTGGCTGTAGCTGGAATCCTGATTGTCGTCTATTTGCTACGCAATGGACGGCCCTATCACCAACGAGATGGCAAAAGCGCTCCTGGGGCGTAAATACTGTGAACGCATGGTACAGCATCTGGGCACACCTCGCTTACGGGAACTGAATGCATCTTGGTTCCTCTCCTTTATTCCAGTCTGGATGGACTGCATCTTACCTGTACTACGATGCCTGTTCTGCGGTGAAGAATGCGTGTTGGACCTCTGTCTGACATTTGAGACGGACAAGCCTGCGGATCTATCTGACAGGCTTTAACCCTTGCGGTACCACGTTCATGTGTGTCCCCAGCGTATTCCAATACTGGTGACTGCATACCTCGAAAATCCGCAGGTGGCATTAACAACAAGATTAAGCATTAAGCACTAGTACAACTAGCACCACTAGTGCGCAGGTATCTACTACAGCACCAACTGTCGCAACACCAGCTGTTGACAGTCCTGAATATCATCTGTGCTCCATCGACGTCCTCTGCGAGGTGTTACAAGGACCGTCCCCTGCAGCAGCAAGCAGCGATGATGTTTTGTCTCCCGGCCAGGAATCATAATCCACAATTGGCTCATCGTGTGCTGGGAAACAATTCGGCATTTTTCTTTTTCAATTATTTTTCATAATAAATCTAAATTTGGAACATTCCCTCAAATGGACACTTTCACTGAGAAAGCATGGCCTTCTATCGCTTGTAGCGTTTCATCTTCTATGAACGAACTCAAGTAAGACTCTGGCTCACGAGTAACTTTTCCAAATTCCAAAATGACTTTCACTATTTTAGACTGTTTTTACACAAATTTTAGACTGTGTTTTAAACGAATTTTAAAACGAATTTTTAAAGGAATAATTTGGTTTTTTAATGATAAGGCTTTTTATAAACATGATTATGCCCTATGACCCCATATCATATATAAATAATTAGCCATGCTCATCATTGTTGCCCTTTCGGAAGAGGAGTGGGTGTTATATTTCATATAGGTACCCCAATATAGGCCCGGGTAATATCAATACACCATAACATACATTGCCTCCCCATATTACACAGTAACAAGCCTTATAAGGATTGAACCTCTATCTAGTTCGAGCCCTGGGTGCAGAAGGAGGGTTTTTCCCTGAACAAGAGCGCACTATAACTCCATCATGAAGTCATACTGAGTGCATGAATATTCATGAGGATCCTTGGAATCAGGACAGGGGCTACACCACCTTCCCCACCATATCTAACCACAAGGTTCATCTCATACGTCATCCTCAAATCCAACAATGGCTGATACATGAGACAAGGGACAAAGGAGCCCTAAGATACTTTCTGCATAAATATAGCACGTCGTGCTATCTCTAGGCAGAAGGAACCAAGACTTCCAGGCCGACACACGGAGCAGAGACGCGGAGGCTCCTGCATGCAGACGCTCCAGCTGACAGTGGTCTGAACATCCCTTGCGGGGTGTCCAACTCGAGACCAAGAGGGGCTCTCTACATTCTCACTTCAGGTAATGGGGTTCGACTAAAATCCTAGAGGGATTCTTGGCTATAGACCTACTCACATGCTAGGTACACTTAGGTACATCTAGATAGGCATTGTAGGAGTACGCACACTTTAATCATTGCATTTTATATTCATGTATGTAATCATACTTATGGCAAAATGGTAGAATTGTACTATCTATTTTTATTCATCGTACTGCTGACCATATATCTCTGCTACTGTCTAACGGTTGTCGCAGCTCATGTATTTTACACGAGAAAAACAACTGTTCAATAAATACTTTATTGAAACGCCCAGCCTGTTTATTCTGTGTGTCTCTCTGAGACCTGAAAAGAAAGCACGAGTGACTGAGCGAAAAGTAGTACATTGTTTCCACGATCTGAGGGATCAGGGTTGTCATGTTCTAAGATTGCCAAAAACTATTTCTCTCCCCGATAGGAGGAGATTATAGTGGAACTGTGAGCTAGCTAATTGGAAACAGGCTAATACACGTGGTGGGGGTGCTCAGAGTTAGTCTGCCACCAATACCACAGTGTATGTTACCCAAACGCTCAGGTCCTGCAAGGGTACTATAGGAACTACACGACATTACATGTTTTCTCCCTAATTGTTTCATGATGTTTCCATTCAGCATATGATAATCCCTGTCGCCAAGTTTCTTCCCTACTAGGTGGGAACCCGTTTTCTCTGGAATTTTGGATGTTTCCAGAAGATGTCTTTGTTCATCTGTATGTCATGTGCCTATCAGTCGTAGCCCTGTATGGCTGTGCCTGAATGCCTTGAGTTGAGGTCTGTATCTGAAAATTTGGGTAAGCTTCTATGTGACTAGTGTATAGATAATTTGGTAACTGACTGCCCATCCCCAGTCCCCTGGTCAGATCATTATATAATCCCTATCTGGTGGATAGCCTCAGACTTAAATACTAATACCCTTTCCACCAAGAGCTGGGAGCGTAAATGGGCCAATTTGGATCCGGAACATTGGGCCGATATATTAGCAAACTCCAACCCCACAGCAGATCCGGATCCCCAGATTGCGTCTAATAATTTTAACAATTGGATCAAGGATTCTCTGGATGCCACTATCCCTCAGAAATGGATCTCGAAGAAATCTAGAGGGAAACGATCTCCATGGTATACACCGGAGATTCGGGAAATTAAACAGAGATCTAAAAAGCTTGAAAGGGCGTGGAGGATAGATTATTGCCCCAATAAGAAACAGTCTTACAGAGAGGCGATCAAAAATTATCAAATGGAGATTAAAAAAGCTCAAGCTTGCTACTATGAGGAGAAAATCAAAGGGTCAGCGAATGCCCCTAAGGAAATTGCGAAGATAGTAAAAACACTCAGCAGCCTCCCTCAGGCAGATTCATCAGCGGACTCATCTCCGCAACGATGTAGAGAGCTGGCAGAATTTTTTAATAACAAGATTTTGGATATTTATAATGCCTTTCCACCCATAGCACGAGAAAGCCCACACCAGACCTTGGATACCCCAGAAATTATGGTTGAGAACAAGGCGGTACTGGAAGATTTTCCACTTCTAGACCCCGCCATACTCGCACAATTATGGAATTCAATTAAATCAGGTTCCCCTGGCGACATAGCCCCAGTGTATCGACTGAAGAAAGTGGGAGAAGCCATCCTACCAGCTCTCCTTAATGTGCTTAATACATCCATCTACTCCTCCCAAGTGCCTAAAACTTGGAAACATGCATTGGTGAAAGCACTTCTTAAAAAGCCTAACCTTAACCCAGAGGTTTGGAGCAACTACCGACCAGTCTCCCTATTGCCTATGATGAGCAAAATTTTAGAGAAACATATAAACATAACTCTTACGAATTTTCTTACACCCAACCCAGACTGGGTTCCGCCCCAAGCATGGGACGGAAACAGCGATGCTCATGGTAATGGAAGAGGCGCGTCGCCTGCTTGATCAGGGAGGGACGGTGGCGATTATCCTCCTTGATCTAAGTGCAGCGTTCGATACCGTAAATCACAGCACCCTACTGGATAGACTCAAGGAGGTAGGAGTGATAGGTAAAGCCCTGGCTTGGCTCAGATCCTTTTTGGAGGAAAGAACCTTCCAGGTCTTTGATGGCATACACGCCTCAAGTTCAATTCCTCTTGCGTGCGGGGTACCCCAGGGCTCCTCGTTGAGCCCGACCCTCTTTAATATATATATTAAACCTTTGGCCGACATAGTCCTCCCCTACGGAGTACAGATTGTGACATACGCGGACGATACGCAGCTTGTTCTGGTCCTCAACCACCCTAAGAAAACGGTAATCGACTTAGAGGCATGTCTGAGGTCGGTTGCCGCCTGGATGGACCAATCCTTTCTAAAATTGAATGGAGGGAAAACGGAGTTAATGATCCTCGGGGATAAACATGATACCTCCCTCCAGTACAATGGCCTAGCCTCCTAGGAGCTCCCCTAAACCTAAAGACAGAATTAAAAGCCTGGGAATCTGGCTTGACTCTTTATTAAATCTGGAATATCAAGCAGTTCAAGCTGCGGCTACATGCTATGGCATGCTTAGACAACTTCGAAAAATTCTACCTCTGCTCCCACAAACCTCACGCAGAACACTGGTACAATCTATGGTGCTTACACGGCTGGACTATTGCAACTCCTTATATTTGGGGGCGCCAAAGACCACCACTAACAAGTTACAAATAGTACAGAACTGCGCTGCTAGGCTCCTATACAATGTCCCTAGAAATCTGTCTGCCAAACCGGCGCTGATGGCGCTTCATTGGCTGCCTATCACGGAACGTATAAAATTCAAAGCGTTATGTATAGCACACAAATCACTGGGGGGAACTGGCCCCAAAATCCTCAAGAGCATGCTGTCGTTCTACCACCCTTCCCGGAATCTGAGATCAGCTGACCAACTGCAAGCCACAGTTCCAAGGATCAAGAGATCTAGAACGGGAGGCCGGATGTTCTCATTCAATGCTTCGGTCATATGGAACTCGCTCCCCACCAAAATGAGGAAATTGACCCATCATCTCGAATTCAGGAAGGAACTGAAAACATGGCTATTTCAGCACTTGTAGTAAGAGTGAATATCTACAGTGATGGCTTGAGCGCTGGGAGGCCTACGGGTAGCCATGCGCTATATTAAGAAAGTATTAATAATAATAATAATAATAGCTACTGGCTATTCGCATAGGTATACTGCCTTCTTTAGCGGACAAACCCCCTTGGGGATACACAGGCCCAAAAACATGTCCAGTATTTGTAAAGCGCGAACAATTACCCGAGGGTGTCAAGGTGCTGGGGGCCGTCTGGAAGATTAAGCGAGCTATTGCCCAGACTCACATGGTGCTGGGCTGATCTGCTGCCAGCGCCGGGGATCGAACCGTGAGCCCCCGGGTTCCAGAGTCAGTCGCCCTGGCCGCTGCACCACACCTCTTCCATGCAAAATATGCAGGCTATGTGGTGCTACCAAAGAGGATTTTATACACTTGGTTTGTCTATGCTCCACATTACAGCAAGCTCAACTCACACTATTAAGACGATCATTCAATGAGAGGGGGATACGTACCTGCCGAACAGCAATAAGGAGGAACCTTAATTCCACAGACCCTCAGCTAAATTGTAAACTGTTGAAATTCTTGCAACTCCACGATAAAGCTCTAAAACAGTGTGCTGAGAGTACAGCCCCAGTAGAAGAAAGTGGTTCAGCGTAATATTAAAATAAACAGTTCATAGTGAGTGGAAGACAGTGACATGACTATATATGAGATTCTGGTATTTCTTATACAATTGAAATACAGTTTAACCAGTCATTTCTACGCACAAACTGCACCTTCTAAGAACTTAATTGAAAGGTACGGGCCCCCTTATGAAAAGGAAATAAAACAGCAACATATAAGTGGCGAAATGATTTTATTATTTTGTATTGTCACAAAAACATTTGAACATTTAAGAAATGGACAAACTAGGGAAGCAAATATGAAGTATTTATTTATAACAGTTTTTAATTTGTATTACTTGTAAATATTGTGACAGTTTTTACTAACTTATAACAATAAAAAAATGATTGATTGATTGACTAGTGTATATATTAGTCTTTAAGAAACGTTTTCACATGTTTTCTTTTGCAGTGACCATCTGATCCATGCCCACTACATGTTTTTACACACTAATGCTACACCATTACTGAATCTCTATGGTGATGGTTTATTTTTATTTTTTATTTTTTTGTTGTCCTCATTTATGCGATTAAATATGGTTATGGTAAGGCCAAAGTCACCTTATACACCCCAAAACTCTTGAAGGAGAACCGCCAATAGGGTACAAGGTTAAACCAGGTCTCAACAACCTTCAAGGAATTTGAAAATGGTCAATCATGGTCCCACCATGATAATTCCATCCATGTCGCATTAGATAAAATCATTGGACATCCCGCCCTAGTTTAACATATGTTCTTATCCCATAGTTCCCAGTACTTTGTTCGTTTGCTCTTCCCACTAGCTTTATCCAGCTTCTTAATTCTATCTACTGCCCTGCGCCACTCTGCCACCCCGGGAGGAGTAGGGAGAATCCATTAATACACACCTCCCGTCTAGCTAACAGGATCAAGACAAATAATAAATATTTTTGGTTTTTACTTAGTACCATATCCACTGCATTATTATCCGAAATGCCAAAAATAACTGTAAAAGTGCTTACCTTGATGTTGATATCTAAAGCTTTTGAAATACTCTTACCAACTTCTTCCCAAAAGACATCAAGGTGTGTACAAAGATGGAACATATGAATATCGTTTGCATTTATCTTGTTGCATTTCGGGCAGTGTTTCATCTCCTGATTATTTATTTTAGACAGCTTCTCGGGCGTCCAATATGACCTGTGTATGGTAAACAAATGGTTTTTCCTTAGGGGTGCAGAAGCAATAGTATACCAAAGAAAAGTGCAGGATACTTGCCATAACTGTTGCAAGTCTTGGTCGGGAAAGACTTTTTTCCAGATGTCGTCTGGGGTGGTGAAATCGCCTTCTTCGTTCTGAATCATGTACCAGTACCATTTAGATACTTCTTTCCGGGTTGGGTCTTTTGAAACTCTTCTTCCAATTTTTGTGTAGAAGCTGATGTTTTCTCTTGGTCTTTTGACCAACTCGCCAGCTGGTAATATTTAAACTTAGAAATACCACTGTTTGGTCTTTTCTAGCAATGAAGCCCAACTTTGTAGAATGCCATTTTCAAGGAGTTCTCCCCAACTAGTTATACCAGCACTTATCAATGGGGCAGCAAGAGAGTCTTTTAAGCAGTCCGGGGTTCCAGGTGAGCACCATATAGGTGCTAGATCACTATAGTAGGGAATTTTCCAAGATTTCCTTAGATCGTACCATAACTTATATGCTGATCTCAAAACTTTTAATTTTATCTTTTTGAAATATTTTGGATGACCAAATTTATAAAGGCAGTTATCCTCATCCGTTACAGTGTGCCAGTACGGAGGATACAAATCGCGAGGTCTAAGAAGGATCCTAATATTCTTAAATTGAAAGGCTCTGTAATAGGCCAAAAGGTCTGGACTAGCTATGCCTCCTCGATTTTTCTTCTGGGAAAGCTTCTTCCACGCTATCCTTACCCCTTTGGAAGCCCAAATAAAGGTGTTAATTTCACTTTGGATCTTCTTTAACCATATAGGCTTAAATTCCAGTGGGATTGCATTAAATAAGAAAGTGAATTTGGGCAGAATTGACATTTTTACAGCATTTGTTCTCCCCAAAAAGTAAGGGACAGACTATTCCAAGACTTTAGTAATTTTCTCATTCCTTTGACTTTCGAGTTGAGGTTTGCTTGGGCAATCTCATCGATGTTTTTTAGAACCTCTATCCCCAAGTATTTAATTCTATTGTTACCTCCTATTGGTGGTGAATTCATATTCCAGAGCATCATCTCAGTCTTCTGGCGATTAAGTAGATAACCGGAGACGCTACCGAAGTCTGTTAACAACTTTGTTATGGGGTGAAGGGATTTATCTAGGTCACTTGTATAGAGCATTAGATCATCTGCATATAATGCAACCTTAATGACCCATTCTTTAAAGGTAAAAGGAATAATTTCTTGAGACCTTCTGATCATATTTGCAAGAGGCTCAATATACAAATTAAAAAGATGAGGAGAGAGCGGGCACCCCTGTCTCGTGCCCCTGTTGATAGCAAATTCTTTCGAGAGACTTCCATTTATCAGAATTTTTGCTTTCGGGGCTTTATATATGTTTCTAATTGCTCTCAAAAAATTATCTCCTAAACCAAAGTGAAAAATAACAGAATGCAAGAATGACCAATTTACACGGTCGAATGCTTTAGCAGCATCAAACGTAAGTACCGCTAATGGGATTTTTTCTTGGGTGGCTATATCAATGGCGCCTATAAGTTGGTGAGTGAGATCATGTAATTGCCTCCCTTAGTGAAACCTTTCTGGTCGTTGTGAATAATTTTATCGGTTATATTGCCTAGCCTTATGGCTAAAACCTGGGTGAAAATTTTATAATCATTATTCAGAATAGAAATAGGCCTGTATGATTCACATTTATGAGAGTCTTTACCAGGTTTCAAAATTAAACTGATAGTAGCGTCGTTCCATGATTTTGGGAGCTGTTGGCCATCCAGATATATGGAATTAAAAAGGTCTGTCAAAATGGGAGCTAATTTTTCCTTTAGAGCTAGATAAAATTCGTTGGGGATAGCGTCGGGGCCAGCAGCTTTGTTTTTTTCATCTTATTTATCGCCCTCATGACCTCCTCTATAGTTATTGCTTTATTTAAGGCTTCACATGAGTCTAAATCCAAACTTGTTATTTGTGAGTTTTTTAAATACAAATTTACCGCCTGAGCAGACGGTGTTAAATCTTCCTCATATAATGCCTGAAAAAAGTCTACAAATGCTTCTTCTATACCTAAGCTATCTTCTACCCTCCCCCATCTCGAGCATTATAAATTGCCATAATCTTGTTCCTATTGGAATCTATTTTAAGCTTCCATGCTAGTAATTTCCCACTGTTTTCCCCATACTCATAGGTTGACAAACTACTAGCCTCCCATCTTTTCCTGACTCGATCTTCTAGGTATAATGATAAATCCTGATTTTTCTTAGATAATTCCTCAATTGCCCTTTCTTGTTCTGCCTTCGAAGTAGTGCCTTTGCTCTTTTTTGCATTTCTAAAATATCTGCTTCAAACTGTTTAATTTTATGCCTATTCTCCTTGTTCTTCCTTGCTGCAAGACCAATGAGGTTTCCTCTAGTAACGGATTTATATGCGTCCCAAACTATGTGACTGGGTACTTCACCGTTAGCATTTATTAAAAAGTATTCTGATGTCTCGCCCTCAACTTCTCAATTAATTGTTTATCTAACAGGAGAGTACGGTCTACAGTCCATCTTTTCTTACCCTGAGGAGAGTCTTGGATTAATTCCATCTGGACAAGGGAGTGGTCGGACAGGTGCGCTGGTATATGTATTACCTTTTTTACCTTTTTACTCCATAATTTATCAATTAAAAAGAAATCAATTCTGGAAGCGTGACCATATTTATGGTTCCTATAAGTAAATCTATTGCTTTGGTCACCTTTAATCTTCCAAATATCTACCAGCCCCAAGTCCTCTTTAAACCTATTCAGCCAATCCCTCATTTTTATTAAGTTGAGACCTCTTCCAGGCGGGTGTCTATCCTGCTTAGGATCTAACAATATATTAAAATCTCCTCCAAGAATTATTGGCGTGGATACATTAATTAATTGGGCATATAATGATTGAAGTGGTTCAGGGTCATCCGAATTAGGGCCGTAGTAACCCACCATCGAGAAGAGGTTGTCCCCAGATTTCATTTTTACTAGGATCCATCTACCTTTCGGGTCCCCACACTCTTCCAACATAGTTATTTTAGATGGTCTTTTTACAATTACTGCAACCCCTTAATACAACAGGTTTGATTTGTACAAGCACTACTCTCTATCCATTTTTCATATTTTGTAAATTCATACCATTCTGTTTTTAATAGGTGAGTTTCCGCAGTATTATAACATCACTCTTTATTAGCTTAAGATATTCAAAAATCTTTTGACGCCTTCTCCTGACCCTAAGCCCATTAACATTCCATGTTGTAATTTTCATTTCGCCCATCTTATAGGAGATTTTTAGTTCTACAAGCTATCGTGGCCTTATTTACCATAAAATGTACATATCGGACAAATGCATTTTTTGGGGGTTTTTCCCTATGCTCCCCACCCAATAAAAACAAAACATCATAAATGTGCTCAAAAAACCCCCAAAAAACCTACAACTCCTACCCACTCTAGCCCTCCCACCCCTCCCTGGAGAACCCTCCCAACTTCCATTTCGGCAATCTTATTACCCTATTTGAGCTCCGTTATTGTAGGGTTGTCCTATCTTTATTGCGTTAAATCTCTGGCTCTTACTTCAATCTCATTTATTTATGAGCTTTTATTTGCTCCAGCAGTGATTCTACCTCTTTTGGTTCACGAATGTTAAAAGTCTTCTTATTCCACATAATTTTCAAGAGGGCAGGAAATTTCATTTGAACCGACACCCCTGCTGCTGTCAGCTCTTTCATGTAATTCCCTAAGGCCCATTGTCTGTCTGCTGTCGCCCTAGATATATCCGAGCGAACTTTATAATTATAACCATCCTTTATGAAAGTGGTAGACTTTAACGCGGCGTTTAAGATAGTCTCTTTTATAGTATAAGTTTTGAAGTTAACAAGTATTCGGCGAGGGTTTTTCCTTGGTTTATTCAGTCTAAAAGGGTCCCTGTGAACCCTCTGAATATCGTCCTCTAGCACTTTTTCGTCTAGCTCTGGAGAAATTCCCTTGATCAGGTTAATTATAAAATTCTTTAGGTTTGGACCTTCGGTGCCTTCTGGAATACTCAGAAACCGTAAATTACTCCTCCTTGCGTTATTTTCCAACGTTTCAACTTTGCCTCTAAGTTCCTTCTCTGAAAATCTTAACTCCTCAATGTCATTCTGACATGATCTCACTTCTGTTTTAGTTTGTTCCAAAGATACTTCTATAGTAGAGACCCTAACGACTAAGGCATTAACCTTAGATTCTAAAGCCTCGCATGTTGCCTGGATCCTCTCCTGATTTTTTTCAGACTTGGCAAAGCCTTGCTTCATTTCTTTGAAGAGAGACCCCATTAGTTCCCCAATTTGAGTGTGCGGAGGTACCTCTAAACACTGATCTTTATTTATAGTCTTTTGATGTTGATTTTCATCCCTCTCGTGATCCTCCTCTATTTCAATGTCGTTATTATCCTCCTTGTCTGTCTGATCGAGGACTTGAAACGGGTTAGATATCTCTATTGTTTGCATATCGCCGATAGATGTTGGTTTTTGCATGTTAAGGGCCCCCTACAGATCTTTCCTCCTTCAATAATATATTTTTAGACACCTGTTGGACTTTAAAGAAGGAGCGAAGAAATGTTGTAACTTTTAGGCTGGCACCCTTTTTAGCTGCTCTTTTTTCGCCGCCTTTGCTGCTCTAGTAGAAACCACTGCTACTGAATCAGCTTTTACTCTTTGGTTTCCTTGTTTCTTAGTTGCTTTTATAGCTGTGGTATGACTAGGACTGACAGTTTGTTCTTGGTCGGATTCTTTATACGTTAGTAGAGCAGCGTCAACTTTAGACGGGACGGTTGTAGGTTTCCTATTCCTTAGTGCATAACTTATATCTTGAATTCGACTCTTTGTACTCTCTTTTTTATCCAAGTCCCTTAAGTCGATAACAGTCTTCTTAGTACCATCCAGAATCTGTAATTTTAAATCTTCTGGGGTTGCAACCTCCTCTCGTAATGATTTTATACTAATGTTATTTTTGGGTGTAAACAGGTCCTTTACCTGACCCTTCCCCCTCCTTCTTGCCGAATTCATACACACTACTTTACGATTTACTGTAGTGGTTCTGTGCTCCTCACTTGGTATAGTTACCCAACGCTGTTCGAATTTAGCATTTGGATTCAAAAGCAATAGCAGAGAGCTACTTGGGGGGCCTCTAAAACTTACTTTCGTTGTAGCTCTTCTCCTCCGAAGTAACTCAGCTGCAGCAGCTGACCAAACCGCTCCCCTCCCTCCTCTCAGTGTCTGAGGGTTAGAGGGCGGCTCTCCTCCGGATCTTGCCTGCACCTCCGCCACTGTTCTCGCCTCCACAGCGCCTCCAACAATGGCACGCAATCCTCCGCCGACAACCCCCAGCCTCCAAACTCCCAAGCGAAAGGGAAGAAAGAAAAGAGAAAAGAGACCGGTCTCCTGATCAGCCGAGGACTCCACGGCTCAACGCGGCTCGGCGTTCTGTGGCTCCCGCGCCAATCAGCAAGACGGACACCGCTGCAGCAACACCGCAAAAAGGCACCGAAAACAGGGAAACCAAGTCTACCATCAGGGACGCTTTGCCCGGAAGATCCATCCGTGCCTTTCAGCTCCACGAGCCATTACGTTCTGCGAGGACTTCCCTACCTCACGGAGCTCGCGACCCGCTCTCCTAGCTGGCCGCCATGTTCTCCCCATTCCCATGGTGATGGTTTATTAAAGACTTTTGTTTTCTTCTTTTTCTAGGTCTTGTGATCACTAATATGTTTACAAATAGAGGCAACAGTGGATACCTCTACAGTTCCATCGAACACTGGTTGTACTCATGTTACATTTGTGCTTTCACATTAGACATCCTTTTCTCAATCATAGGTAGAGTGACTACAATATATGGTCCTGAAGAAGGCCTCACATCTTCCTTAAAGGGTTATAATTAGGCAGAAGCATATTGGGGCCTGTTCAGCAATTGGGTTGAAGTTCCTACTTCACTCTTGTTTTAATCCTACCCCTGGAGGACACAGAATAAAACTGCTCTTTTGTCTACCATGAAGTAGTTTATTGTCTCATATCTGCGCTCTCCGCCACCGGCCCACACCTTAGCTTATATAGGGACCCGTCCAGGCCACACTATGAAGAGCTCCTTCCCTCGCGGGGGAGGTTGTAGTCCACACCACAAGCTTTTTTGCAAGAGATGTGAGGAGAAACCCTATTAATGAAGCAAGCAACCCAAGTGTGCGTGAGGGTTCCCGGCCCAAAGATAGGAATGCACTAATAGGTACAGAGACAATAATGAACAAGTGAGAGTGGTTGTAATACCCCCGGACCACATGTATCGTTGTTGTGATTTAGACGGAAGACATACACGTCGGTCTCTAAACACTCCCCTCTAATCTGTGTTTTGATGATATGCAGCATAGGATCACTGACATGATATTGATTACAACAATATCGTGATGCACAAATATTGCGTCAAAATATTGATGGCAATATATTGTTTCCCTAAATATAATGGTAAGAACAAAAATATTGAAAAAAGATATTCTTTCACACTATTATTGTTAAAAAAACATACAAAAATATATATTTTTAATATATAGTTTAAAGTAGCAAGTCTTAAACATTTCACTATATAATTTTAATTTATGTAATACTTAATACTAAATATAAATATATACTTACATGAACATACACATAAATATCTGTATGTTTATATATACATATATATTTTTAAAAAATTGTCTTTTTTAAAAATGAACTACTAAAAAAATTATATATATATGTATTGAGGGAAACTTTCTATATATTAGGAATTAATATATTCTTGTCCAAAGGACTGATTACATTCTATGCAATATCACTATGAGGCTCTATTATACACTATTTTTAATTCTGTATTTTATAACTTGTATCTTATATATGATTACATTTGTCCCTTCGATTTGATAGGTCGGTTTAACACCTGTCACACACAATGAGATCAGTTAAATCTATTCCTGGCGATTCCAAAATTTACTAAAAATGTATTGTCTTTCCTGCTGTAAATACCATATTTATTGTATTTGTACATTAATTGTATGTATATTTTAGCAGTATCATTGTTTTTGTCCATAGTCTATTTTCACTTTTTATTAACTGGCTGGGCCATTGTTTGCATCAGATAATGCACGTTGTTAGTTTATAAGGGCAGCTGTCATGTGGCGAGTCATGTGATCAAGATCGCAGTTAGCGATCGAAACGCGTCATGGCAGGCACTATGCCTGAAACACATGGGAGTTCTATTCATGGAGAATAAATCACTGCTTGGAAATCCACATTTGGAGTTTGCCGTGTTTCTTCGTGCGCTGTGGTCCGTACCTGGGCAGTCCCTTCGTGGGTATTGACGGGCCGGGACTTCTTTGTTGTTATTCATTTCATCCAGAGCAAGGCTGATTCCGGATTTACGGACCCTTGTTCTGTTTGTGTCACAGCCATTTTCAGCCAATTGCGCGTTTGCGCTCAACTTGATCCGGAAGGAGTATGTGTTGGCTGTGCCCCCCGCATTGAGCGAACGTCTGTTGCATCGGACTGTGTTTCTCAGCTGTGGACCCCCGCAACTTCAGTGGTCGAAAGACTCGTGGGTCCGGGAGCTCTACGTGAGTACGTTACACCGTTGCATCATTGACTTGTGAACTTTTCGCATCTGTGTATGTTTGTGGGTTGAAGGATTGCACGACAATATTGCAGTGTCCAGCATTTTTGACACAGCATCGGTTACTTATATTCAGCAGTTCTACCTATACTCCATCATGTCATCCAGTGACGCGCTACGTGATCGAGAAGCCACATCGGAGGCTTTATTTTTAAATGTACCAGACATTAGTAAGGCACAAAAGGGTCAACAAAGCAATGTGGCCACCAATGACGTTAAGACTTTACTCAAAACATTAGAGAAATTACTCAGAACAGAATTGGCAAAGTGGTGGGAACAAAAATCGCTCGAAAAGTACCGTGAAGCCAACCGGGTTCCGAGAGGTCTTCGAGTACTAATCACACCTACATTCGAAAATCCTAACCCCGCCATGTTGAAGGAATGGGCGAACAATAATCTCCAAGCATCTATGAACATGGTTAATATTCGGATAAAATATGCTGAAATCGATCGTGCCAGCATATTAACAGAAATAGAACGCACTAATGAGTTGTTGGAAGCTACAGAACAATCAGATGTGGTGACCAAAGGTCGAGTTGACATTGACATAAGGCTACAAAAACATGAAGACACTATTAAAGCTCGAAAAATTTGGAAATTTGCACGGGACAAAGATGATTATGCCTCTGGAAGAATATTTACGTTTTCCCAAAAATGTGATAATTATAAAAGATAAGCGATGGCCAACAAAGTATCTGAGCCAGCAATCTCTAGTGCTACTGTATGTGTTTCCTTACAATCTGAATCTGACGGCAGTTCTTTGATGACTAGCAGCGACTCTGATGATGGAAGATCTAGTACATCAGAGAGTCACCCTACTGGTTTGTCCAGTCTAACTCCAGCTGAAGAACTACATTTTATCCGTCAGGAGCGGCGGCAGACCTTGCGCCGCTTCGCAATTCTGCACCTCAGCAAGGCGAAACAGTAACCAATGCAGGAGGGAGAGGAGGCGCAAACATCGGGAGCACTACAAGCAGAGGTTCGGCGAACAAAAAGTGGAGATGCTAGTACAATTGAGTATTACTTGCAGCGCCAATACTGTAATTAATCACACTGATACAGTACTAACATCAGCAGAAGTCCAACTATTATCGTTACGCCTAACGTATAGTCCTGAAAGCAATTTCTCCTATCGTTAATCCAGAATTGATGTATTCAAATTTATCCGCAAATTGAAATTGATGACATTTTTCCAATTGAATGATTTTCCCAGCAACAATATCAACATTCCTTTGGTTAGAGAGCCAGATAATGCCTTATGTGTCAACGACATTCCGACTCTATTGCTACTACGTTCCCTATCCAATGATGACAGCGCCTCAACTATGACCACACAATCAGCAATTCCTCCTTTGGGCATAGTTATCAACAAACCGGTGTCCAGTCCTTTTCGCCCATCTTCTACTTTCCTTCCTCTCATGCCTAAAGATGCTATTGACACATTTAGTGACAGAGTAGTGGAGGAATTGAAACAATTGAATTGCACTACCCTTCAGACTCGTCGTTCAAGGAAGTACAGAGAAATACAATATTCCAGCTTGATGATAAAATTAAGAGACAAACATGATATCATTCTCAACAAAGCCGACAAAGGTGGCAACGTGGTCTTGTGGCAACGCAATCATTATATGGAAGAAGCAAACAGACATTTGTCAGATCCTCTATGCTACAGACGAGCCTCACAACAGGATTTGAGTAAACTCAAAGATAATGTATTCCAGCATCTGTCTCAGTGGAAAAGACAAGGTCTGTTGACCAAGGATGAATTCAACTTCTTAAAAATAGAGTATCCGGTAACCCCAGTGCTCTATTTTATTCCCAAAATTCATAAAGACGTTGTTGCAGTTCCTGGTAGGCCCATTATATCGGCTAGGAAAAGTCTCATGGAAATGATTTCAAAGTAAGTGGATTTCTTTTTACAGCCTTTTGTTGCCAATTTGCCTTCTTTTGTTAAAGATACTGGGGACTTTCTTTTGAAAATCAATGGTGTTGAATGGAGATCTGATTTCTTGTTGATAATAATGGATATTGAGTCATTATATACCAGCATCAACCATCTGGATGGTCTGGCGGCTGTAAAACATTTTCTTGGCAGCAGACCCATCCATTATGGCGAACACAATGACATGATTGTCAATATGATTGAACTTTGCTTGTTGAATAATTACTTTCTGTTTAACAACAATGTTTACCAACAGTTGAGAGGGGTGGCAATGGGGGCATGCTTCTCCCCCAGCTATGCATGTTTGCATGTTGGCTGGTGGGAGAAGCATGTCCTCATGACTCAACACAGTGATATCTGGAACAAACATATCAGGCATTTTTGGAGATATATAGATTATGTGTTTTTGATATGGCAAGGGACCAGGGAAGAAGCTGATGGTTTTATTTCTATTGTCAACAATAATGTACTAAACTTGAAATTTACGGCTACTATCAGCAACAACACTGTTGAATTCTTCGATGTTGGTATTTACATCAGTGAGGGGTGCATTAACACCAAATTACATCGTAAGAAGACCGCTGGTAATTCTATGTTACACACGGATAGTTCGCATCCCCGCCATCTGATTCAAAGCATACCTTACGGCGAATTCTTGCGCATTCGTCGAATCTGTAGTTCAGATACAGATTTGAAAACGTGTCAGAAAGATGCTTTTGATCGTTTCCTGAGTCGAGGGTACAATAAGGCAGTCCTCAACAGAGCACTTAGTAAAGCCAACATTCGTTCTAGGGAGGAAACATTAATTCATAGAAAGCAACAAGATAGGAATAAGTGATCCCTAAGTGAAGGTAACAGTAATGATACACGCGATGTCAGATTTATCACTGCATTTATCACTGCATTGCAGTGAATAGACACGCGCCATGAGGCTTTTTAAATCATTATTAGTCTTAACTCATTTTTTAAAATTGTGATTGTAACTTTGCACTTTGCTCTGATTTGTTTTTACCTGCTTGACTCCGCTTCGCTGTCCCCGGTCCATCACGGCATTTGGTGCCGATTGTACGGAGGGACGCGACTCCTCCCCCAATCACTCCACTTCCTGCCTCCGGTTTTACTTAGGGCAGATGGGGGCCTGGCCGTGCAGCAGTGAATAGCGCGCGCCGCGAGGCTTTTTTAAATCATTATTAGTCTTAACTCATTTTTTAAAATTGTGATTGTAACTTTGCACATTGCTCTGATTTGTTTTTACCTGCTTGACTCCGCTTCGCTGTCTCCGGTCCGTCATGGCTTTTGGTGCCGATTGTACGGAGGGACGCGACTCCTCCCCCAATCACTCCACTTCCTGCCTCCGGTTTACTTAGGGCAGATGGGGGCCCGGCCGCGCAGCAGTGAATAGCGCGTGCCACGAGGCTTTTTTAAATCATTATTAGTCTTAACTCATTTTTTAAAATTGTGATTGTAACTTTGCACATTGCTCTGATTTGTTTTTACCTGCTTGACTCCGCTTCGCTGTCCCCGGTCCGTCACGGCTTTTGGTGCCGATTGTACGGAGGGACGCGACTCCTCCCCCAATCACTCCACTTCCTGCCTCCGGTTTTACTTTGGGCAGATGGGGGCCCGGCTGCGCAGCAGTGAATAGCACGCGCCGCAAGGCTTTTTTAAATCATTATTAGTCTTAACTCATTTTTTTAAATTGTGATTGTAACTTTGCACATTGCTGTGAGAAGTTGGCCCTCGCATATGCTGTCCACTAATTATAGTGGGCACCTTGCACCAGTCCAAACAACCCCTTATTGGAGATAGGTTAAAGACAACCTTATTGAAAGCTATCCTAGTGGTAGCTATGGAGAGCAGCCTTCAGGCTAAGTCTTGAAGGAATGTAAAGCAGCTTGTTTTACCAGTCTATAATCTCTTGAGTGACCAAATGAAAGAGCACCACACCAGGTATATATTCAAAATATATGTATTTATTGCTAAACACACCCCTCTAGTCTCTTTATGAGGCTAGAGTTCGAAGTACATAAGTTAGAAGTTATTTAAACACATTAATAGCACAAATACACGTTTGGGCCCTAGGGGCGTACCAAACCATATACCAATAAAGTGGTATAAGAACCACGACTGAACTAGACACTAGGCCTAGAGCCTCTAGAAGTGCTTGGACCACAAGGAACCACCCAAGGTAGTGACACAGGGGACCCACGGGAGAGCGCGTGCAGTGTAAATACACAACCGCGATACGCCGTTGACTTCTATGGAGAAAGTCGTGATCGGGAAATTAGAGAAAAGGGACACTTAAAGAGGACTTGGACCAAACCCTTTGAGATCTAGGACTTCGAAGAGTCTCTACCCACGGGAGCACCGGAGTACTCGTGTTACCTCACCCAGGAAGCCGGGTGCATAGGTGCCTTTCGGGGTCGGGTTTCGTCGTCGATTTGAATGGCGATCTGCTGCAAAGTGCTGCTGGCGACCAAGTGAAAAGTGTCCGGGTGGATCCAAGAGTGGATCGGAGTTCTGAAGAACCTGAAAGCAGAGGGGACAGAGTCTGGGTCACTAGCCAGTGACCAGGAAGGCGATGGACAGATGCCCACCGATGTCGAGTGCTTCAGGTGCGTTGACGGTCTTCTTGACTCTTCAGCCACGAGGTCCAGGAGGCGTTGTCGGCAACCAGGAGCAGGATTCGGGCTGGTACACGATGTTTGTCGAGTGCTGACATGTCGGCGACCGGATTGGACCCAACAAGCCTTGGCAACGGCAAGTCTCAATGCAGAGGAAGATCGTCGATGGTGCAGACCAGCAAGGTCTGGGGAACTCACCCAGCAAGGGTAAGTGAGGGCAGGCCTGGAGCAACCAGGATGCCAAGTTAGAAAAAGATTGGCCTTCGTTAAGGGCTACTAACCAACGGGCTAGCGACCGCGAAGGAGCCTCGTGACGCCGCACGTGGATCTGGCTCACAGGACACTCGTGGAGTGGGGGCCAGTGATCTTTTGTGCAGTTGGTGCTGGAGGCTAGGGCTACTCGGAGCCCAAAGCACGACTTCTTGGGAGACCCAGAAGAGGATGCACTTGCAAATGTGCTCGGTGTCCAGGGGTCACGGTCTCAAGTCACCCACGATAGCCACGGGCCTCAGCTTTGCTGGGGACTCAGGGTAGCCTCGGGGAAGTCTGAAAATCCACCTCTGGTGATGCGATGACTTCGGCGTCCGACGGGAGCTTCAGAAATGCGAACCAGACAGATGCTTCTTTGGTGCCTGCCAAGCAGGGGAGTCACTCCTTGACCCCAAGGGAGATTCTTCTGTCCTCTAATCGTGAGTAGAGCGTCGAAGGTCCAGGATTCAGTTTCAGAGTTTCATCCAGGGATAATCTAAAGTCCTAAGGACTGGGTTCCTATACTTATACTAAGGATAGGGGTTGAACTACTCTGTGGCACCACCTATGGGTGGGTCAGGGCAGAGAGGTGGCTACACCCCTTTCCCTTTGTCCAGTTCGCGCCAAAGCAGGGGCTGCAAGCCCCTGATCCAGTTTGAACTGGGGTATGCACAAGGACACCAAGTGTGCCCCCAGTGCAGGACTTCAAAGCACCCGAAAGTGCTCCCCGCCCAGCCCCAATACACATTATCCTGTCTGGGGAGGTGGTCACACCTCCCTGGGACAGGAAACCTGTTGTCCAGGCCTCCCCTGCCGGAGTTTCGTCCAGCAGCAGGAGGCCAGACTTGTGTCTGTGGCAGCAGCATCCATTTTGTGATGCCAGGGCTTTGGAAAGAAGTTACCGGCCAGGCCAGGGTTAACATGTCTCTCCCTCTAGAAGGGTGGAATGCTACCCCGCCGCCAGAATTGGCGGGGGGTAGTATTCCAAGATGTTTGACACCAAACACGACATGTTTAGGTGCAGCCATTCCAAAGTTAGCATTTAACGCGAGGTTATAATGCGCTTAAGAGTATATAGTCAGGCTGCACTACAAACAGCATCAGAGAAGGGTCTCCGAATGCTGCAGAGGGGCCCTGCTCATGCAGGGGCACCCTCTCACATAGGAACCATGCACTCTGCCTTTAGGATTGATAAGGCCTGCCTTAGGAGTGACTTATAGGTTTATATGTGTGTATGTATTTAGTGATATAGGTAACCTATACCACCATATACACCGTATACACCGTGCAGTAGCAGACCTGTGGTGTCAGTTTGGATGGCCTTCCAGGGGTGGCATAATACATGCTGCAGCCCCTGTTAGGCCTCTGAGGTACCTATGCCCTTGGTACATAGTATACCATATACTAGGGACTTATAAGGGCACTCCAGATTCCAATCAGTGATGTGCCTAAGGCACATGGAAACCATTTTAGAGAGGAAGCAGCTAGGCTGGGGTCCTGATTAGCAGGGCCCCAGCCAGACTAATGTCGAAAAACAGTGAAGCATCAGCAAAAAGTGGGGGTACCCATGTGAAGCAGATCCTACTCTCCTACACAACCCCCCAAACGTAGGGACATTAAACTAACCTTGCCCAGTTAAGTCTTCATGTTCTAAGTGGAAGTACCTAGAGAGTCCATCTGCATTGGCATGGTTACTCCCAGGTCTATGTTCCACTGTAAAGTCCATCCCCTGTAGGGAAATGGACCACCTCAGCAGTTTGGGGTTTTCACCCTTCATTTGTTTTAGCCATAAGAGGGGCTTATGGTCTGTCTGAACCAGGAAGTGTGTACCAAACAAGTATGGCCTCAACTTCTTCAGAGCCCAGACCACAGCAAAGGCCTCCCTCTCTATGGCTGACCAACGTTTCTCTCTAGGGGTCAGCCTTCTGCTAATAAAAGCTACTGGCTGATCCTGACCTTCTTCATTCAATTGTGACAGTACAGCCCCTACCCCCAATTCAGATGCATCAGTTTGAACAATGAACTTCTTGGAGTAATCAGGACTCTGTAGAATGGGAGCAGTGCACATGGCCTGCTTCAGGTCATCAAATGCCTTTTGACAGCTAACTGTCCACTGAACCTTTTGGGCATTTTCTTAGAAGTTAAGTCATTCAGGGGTGTCACTATTGATCCATACCCCTTGACAAATCTCCTATAGTACCCAGTCAGGCCTAAGAAGGCTCTCACCTGAGTCTGGGTAGTGGGAGCAGTCCAGTCCATGATAGTCTGGATCTTGCTCTGCAAAGGTTGAACCTGG
This sequence comes from Calotriton arnoldi, assembly GCA_963921515.1. NCBI lineage: Eukaryota > Metazoa > Chordata > Amphibia > Caudata > Salamandridae > Calotriton > Calotriton arnoldi. The sequence goes on along the minus strand of CAWUFW010017659.1, from coordinate 33,545 downwards.
CCTCCACCCACAAGGTGGCCCAGGTACACAACCTGACTCTGCCCTATCTGGCACTTAGTGGTCTTGATAGTCAGGCCTGCCTTTTGCAGGGCCTGTAAAACATTCCTGAGGTGGACCAGGTGATCCTCCCAGGTGGAGCTAAAGACAGCAATATCATCTAGATATGCTGCACTATAGGCTTCCAGACCTGTGAGAACTGTATTCACCAACCTCTGGAAAGTGGCAGGTGCATTCTTCAGACCAAAGGGCATTACCACAAATTGATAATGCCCACTAGGGGTTGAGAATGCTGTTTTGGGCTTTGCAGTATCAGCTAGTCTGATCTGCCAGTAGCCAGCTGTCAAGTCAAATGTGCTGAGATATTTGGCAGAGGCCAAAGTATCTATGAGCTCATCTGCCCTTGGTATTGGATGGGCATCAGTCCTAGTGACTGCATTGAGACCCCTGTAGTCCACACAAAACCTCATCTCTCTTTTTCCACCACTGGTGTGAGGTTTTGGCACAAGGACCACTGGACTAGCCCAAGGGCTATCTGAGGGTTCAATAACTCCCAACTCCAACATTTTCTGGACTTCAGTCCTGATACAGTCCCTGACATGGTCAGGTTGCCTATAAATCTTATTTTTAATAGGCAGACTGTCCCCAGTGTCCACTTCATGAGTGCACCAGGTGGTCTGACTGGGTGTCATTGAAAACATATGTCTAAACTGATTGAGAACTTGTCTGCAATCAGTTTGTTGCTGGGTAGTGAGGCTGCCTGCCAAGGCTACACCATCTACTGACCCATCGTCCGGGTTCTGTGAGAGCAGGTCAGGGAGTGTGTCACTCTCTTCCTCCTGCCCTTCATCAGTAGCCATGAGCAAGCCCATGTCTGCCCTGTCCACATATGGTTTTAACCTGTTGACATGGAGAACCCTGTGGGGACTCCTGGGTGTTCCTAGGTCTACTAAGTAGGTAACCTCACCCTTCTGCTCAACAATAGTGTGGGGTCCACTCCATTTGTCTTGGAGAGCTGCTGGGGCCACTGGCTCCAACACCCACACCTTCTGTCCTGGCTGGTAAACAGTCCGAACAGCCTTTTGGTCATGCCAGGCCTTTTGAAGTTCCTGGCTAGCCTCAAGGTTTTTGGTTGCCTTTTTCATATACTCAGCCATCCTGGAGCGGAGACCAAGTACATAGTCCACTATATCTTGCTTTGGGGGCTTGAGAGGTAACTCCCATCCTTTCCTTCACCAAGCACAGTGGACCCCTCACAGGGTGGCCAAACAGAAGTTCAAAAGGGCTGTAACCATCCCCCTTCTGAGGCACCTCCCTATATGCGAATAAAAGGCAGGGCAAGAGTATGTCCCATCTACGCCTAAGCTTTTCTGGGAGCCCTTTAATCATGCCCTTCAAGGTTTTGTTGAATCTCTCAACTAAACCATTGCATTGTGGGTGATAGGGTGTGGTGAACTTATAAGTCACTCCACACTCCTTCCACATTGCTTTTAAGTACCCAGACATGAAGTTAGCACCCCTGTCTGATACTACCTCCTTAGGAAAGCCCACTCTTGAGAAGTTTCCCAGGAGGGCCCTTGCCACCACAGGTGCTGTAGTGGTCCTGAGGGGAATAGCTTCTGGGTACCTGGTGGCATGATCCACTACCACCAGGATAAACATGTGCCCAGAGGCTGTTTGGGGATCCATGGGACCAACAATGTCAATCCCTACCCTTTCAAAGGGCACCCCCACCACAGGTAGTGGTATCAGGGGGCCTTTGTAGTGCCACCTGCCTTGCCACTGGCTTGGCAGGTTACACAGGAGCGACAAAACTCCTTGCTGTCTTCAGACATGTGGGGCCAGTGAAAGTGAGGGACAAGTCTGTCCCAAGTCTTGTTCTGGCCCAGGTGACCTGCTAAGGGAATAGCATGGGCTAGGGTCAATAGGAAGCCCCTGAACTTCAGAGGTATAACCAACCTCCTGGTAGCACCAGGCTTGGGGTCTCTACTCTCTGAGTACAGGAGTCCATCATCCCAATACACTGTATGGGGACCACTAGCTTTCCCAGCAGCCTCAGCAGCAGCTTGCTGTCTGAGGGGTTCAAGGGAGGGGCAGCTCTGCTGCTCCTGGCTCAGATCTGCCCTAGAAGGTCCCCCTGTCCCCAAGAACTCAACCTGGTCAGGTTCAAGTTCCTCTGGGACAGTTCCTTCTTCAGGGCTGAGATCATCCCCCTCAAGGGACTGATCTTCCTCCTGAGCCAAGGGGAAGGCACTGCCTTAACCCTACTACTCCTCCTCTTGGAAGGCACTTGGTCCCTTCTTCCAGAATCCAAGGCCTGTTCAGTGCTAGACATTTTGGCTTGTGACCTGGTCACAGCAAACACATCTGCAGGGATCCCCAGCATTTCTGCATGGGTCCTGAGCTCCACTTCTGCCCAAGCAGAAGTCTCTAAGTCATTGCCAAGCAAGCATTCGACTGGTAGGTTTGCACTCACCACAACCTTCTTAAGGCCTGTTACCCCTCCCCAGGAGAAGTTAACAACTGCCAGAGTATGGTCTGTTCTGACATTGCTAGCATTGGTCACTTGGTACATCTCACCAAGTATAACTTGCCCAGGATTCACAAGGTCTTGTGTCACCATTGTGACACTTGCCCCTGTGTCCCTAAATGCCAAAGCCTCACGTCCATTGATTAAAGGCTGTTGTCTGTACTTGCCCAGATTACTGGGACTCACAGTGGAGGTCACATCCATGCCTCCATCACAGTCTAACACAGCCTGAGTCAGTTCTCTGACTAGGTCAGAGCCCAACTCAGTACCCAGGGTGAACCCTACTAAACCCTTGGCTGGAGCACTCCCACCAACTGTACTAGGGGGAACAGGTGCCTTAGGGGCATTGGTGGGTGCTGGACTGGAGTCTTTGGACTTGGTGCAATCACTGGTCCAGTGGGTCTTTTGCTTACAGACCTTGCACCATGGTTTTCTTTGGCCTTTCCCTTTGGTAGACTGTGAATCCCCACCAGAAGAAGATTTTTGGGGGCCTGATGAAGACTTTTATCTTTACCCTTCTCCCCACCCTTTTCAGAGTTCTTAGCATCTTGCTTCTTGGTTTCCCCACCTTGGTTCTGTACCTTCTGCTTCACCCTGGTTCTGACCCATTTGTCTGCCTTCTTTCCCAATTCTTGGGGAGAGGTCAGATCAGAGTCTACCAGGTATTGATGCAACAGCTGATTTTGACAGTTATTAAGAATCTGCTCCCTCATTATCAGATTGTACAATCCCGAGAAGTCACACACCTTACTGCCCATCAACCAGCCTTCCAGAGCCTTGGCAGAACAATCCACATAGTCTACCCAGTCTTGAGTCTGTGCTTTTTGGGTATCTCTGAACTTCAACCTGTACTGTTCAGTGGTTAGGCCAAACCCATCAATAAGAGCACTCTTCAAGACCTTGTAATTATCAGCATCCTCCTCTCTAACAGTGAGGAGCTTATCTCTACCTTTGTCAGCAAAGGAGAGCCACAAGATTGCTGCCCACTGCTCCTGAGGGACCTTCTGTACCTTACAGGCCCTCTCTAGAGCAGTTATCCACTTGTGGATGTCATCCCCATTCTGATAGGGAGAGACAATCTTGCTCAGGTTCCTATGGTCATAGGACCTTTCCCTATCTCTAGGGACATGGCTGCCACCATGGGACTCTAGTCCCAACTTTCTTCTCTCTCTAAAGAGATCTAGGGACTCCCTGTCTATGGCTAGTTGCTTCTTTTTGAGTTCAAGCTGAGCTTCCTCATATTGAACCAGCCTCTTTCTTCTCTCATGAGAGGATTCCCTCCTATGAGATGAGACAGAGCTCCCTATTGAGGTGCCAGAGTGGTTAGACTCCTGAGAAGAAGACCTAGACCTTCTGGGCACACTCACAATCCTTCCTGGGGGGACAAAGAGGGCCTCATTCTGATCATCCTCTTCATCTTCCTCAGGAGGGGTTGGATTATCCAGGTCAGGGCCATTGTCGCCCTCCTGGCCAGTTTCAGAGGGGGCTGGGGGTACTGGTACCCCTGGTCCCATCCTCATCTTCTGCCCCACCCTCAGCTCCTACCCCTTCAGTCCCCAAGGGCTTACTAAGGTCATAAGCCACCAACAACTCCTTGTTGGGTGGTGGGGCTTTGGCCTGTCCTTATTTTTCTCAAGTTGCATAAAGCTCTCAATTCCAAGAATGGGAGTGTATCATACTTGGAGGGTGGAAGCTCAATGGCTTCCTGCAAGGATTCTTTAGATCCTACCCTTAAAGACATTACTAGTGTGGTGTGGTGTATCCACTACCTACTCTAGTGTGGCCTACTAAACTCTCTTGAGTTGTAGAAAGGGTTGTGCTATCCCTTAACACACAACTCTAAGTTCAGTAGAACTTACTGTATTCTAAGCTTAAATTATATGTACCTTAGGTACCTTTAGTGGTTTTCAGTTGATCAATTCAATTGAGATTATCTGGTAAAACAATAGCAAGCTGGAATCCCACACGCTGCACACCAATGTGAGAAGTTGGCCTGGCATATGCTGTCCACTAATTATAGTGGGCACCTTGCACCAGTCCAAACAACCCCTTATTGGAGATAGGTTATAGACAACCTTATTGAAAGCTATCCTAGTGGTAGCTATGGAGAGCAGCCTTCAGGCTAAGTCTTGAAGGAATGTAAAGCAGCTTGTTTTACCAGTCTATAATCTCTTGAGTGACCAAATGAAAGAGCTCCACACCAGGTATATATTCAAAATATATGTATTTATTGCTAAACACACCCCTCTAGTCTCTTTATGAGGCTAGAGTTCAAATACATAAGTTAGAAGTTATTTAAACACAGTAATAGCACAAATACACGTTTGGGCCCTAGGGGCGTACCAAACCATATACCAATAAAGTGGTATAAGAACCACGACTGAACTAGACACTACGCCTAGAGCCTCTAGAAGTGCTTGGACCACAAGGAACCACCCAAGGTAGTGACACAGGGGACCCACGGGAGACGCGTGCAGTGTAAATACACAACCGCGATACGCCGTTGACTTCTATGGAGAAAGTCGTGATCGGGAAATTAGAGAAAAGGGACACTTAAAGAGGACTTGGACCAAACCCTTTGAGATCTAGGACTTTGAAGAGTCTCTACCCACGGGAGCACCGGAGTACTCGTGTTACCTCACCCAGGGAAGCCGGGTGCATAGGTGCCTTTCGGGGTCGGGTTTCGTCGTCGATTTGAATGGCGATCTGCTGCAAAGTGCTGCTGGCGACCAAGTGAAAAGTGTCCGGGTGGATCCAAGAGTGGATCGGAGTTCTGAAGAATCTGAAAGCAGAGGGGACAGAGTCTGGGTCACTACTAAAAGGGGTCTTGCCAAACTACAGAGAGTACAGAATGCCGCAGCACGGCTAGTACTGGGTCTGCCAAGAAGAGCGAATACGAAGAAAGCATTGACAGCCTTACATTGGCTCCCGGTAGAAAAGAGAATCTCTTTTAAGGCAATGTGCTACTGCCATCGTATTCTAGCAAAGAAAAGCCCGAGATATCTACAACAGTTAATAACCCATTATATGCCAGGACGGAATCTAAGGTCTATGGGGATGGCACTGGTCACTGTACCGAGAATATTCAGAGCTAGAATGGGAGCCCGCTCATTCAGGTACCGTGCAGCAATAATGTGGAATGCCTTACCACTAAATCTAAGAACAGAACCTTGTGAAAGCAGTTTTCGTAGACAGCTAAAAACATGGCTGTTCAGGCAAACGGGATAGATGTACTAATTAAGATGTCCTTCACAGCATAGTAGTTTAGGTGGATGGTGGCTATCTCCCCCCAGAGCATGTCCTCAGCACGGGGACACACCGGTGGTGTAACCAGGCGCTTTACAAATGAATAAATAAATAAATAAATAAATAAATAGCCAGTGACCAGGAAGGCGATGGACAGATGCCCACCGATGTCGAGTGCTTCAGGTGCGTTGACGGTCGTCTTGACTCTTCAGCCACAAGGTCCAGGAGGCGTTGTCGGCGACCAGGAGCAGGATTCGGGCTGGTACACGATGTCTGTCGAGTGCTGAGGTGTCGGCGACTGGATTGGACCCAACAAGCCTTGGCAACGGCAAGTCTCAATGCAGAGGAAGATCGTCGATGGTGCAGACCAGCAAGGTCTGGGGAACTCACCCAGCGAGGGTAAGTGAGGGCAGGCCTGGAGCAACCAGGATGCCAAGTTAGAAAAAGATTGGCCTTCGTTAAGGGCTACTAGCCAATGGGCTAGCGACCGCAAAGGAGCCTCGTGACGCCGCACGTGGATCTGGCTCACAGGACACTCGTGGAGTGGGGGCCAGTGATCTTCGGTGCAGTTGGTGCTGGAGGCTAGGGCTACTCGGAGCCCAAAGCACGACTTCTTGGGAGACCCAGAAGAGGATGCACTTGCAAATGTGCTTGGTGTCCAGGGGTCACGGTCTCAAGTCACTCACGATAGCCACGGGCCTCAGCTGTGCTGGGGACTCAGGGTAGCCTCGGGGAAGTCTGAGAATCCACCTCTGGTGATGCGATGACTTCAGCGTCCGGCAGGAGCTTCAGAAATGCGAACCGGACAGATGCTTCTTTGGTGCTTGCCAAGCAGGGAGTCACTCCTTGACCCCAAGGAGATTCTTCTGTCCTCTAATCGTGAGTAGAGCGTCGAAGGTCCAGGATTCAGTTTCAGAGTTTCGTCCAGGGATAATCTAAAGTCCTAAGGACTGGGTTCCTATACTTATACTAAGGATAGGGGTTGGACTACTCTGTGGCCCCACCTATGGGTGGGTCAGGGCAGAGGGGTGGCTACACCCCTTTCCTTTGTCCAGTTCACGCCAAAGCAGGGGCTGCAAGCCCCTGATCCGGTTTGAACTGGGGTATGCACTAAGGACACCAAGTGTGCCCCCAGTGCAGGACTTCAAAGCACCGAAAGTTCTCCCGCCCAGCCCCAATACACATTATCCTGTCTGGGGAGGTGGTCACACCTCCCTGGGACAGGAAACCTGTTGTCCAGGCCTCCCCTGCCAGAGTTTCGTCCAGCAGCAGGAGGCCAGACTCGTGTCTGTGGCAGCAGCATCCATTTTGTGATGCCAGGGCTTTGGAAAGAAGTTACCGGCCAGGCCAGGGTTAACATGTCTCTCCCTCTAGAAGGGTGGAATGCTACCCCCGCCGCCAGAATTGGCAGGGGGGGTAGTATTCCAAGATGTTTGACACCAAACACGACATGTTTAGGTGCAGCCATTCCAAAGTTAGCATTTAACGCGAGGTTATAATGCGCTTAAGAGTATATGGTCAGGCTGCACTACAAACAGCATCAGAGAAGGGTCTCCGAACGCTGCAGAGGGGCCCTGCTCATGCAGGGGCACCCTCTCACATAGGAACCATGCACTCTGCCTTTAGGATTGATAAGGCCTGCCTTAGGAGTGACTTATACGTTTATATGTGTGTATGTATTTAGTGATATAGATAACCTATACCTCCGTAAGGTGTGCATGCACCACCTTACCCAGGCTGCAGTAGCAGACCTGTGGTGTCAGTTTGGATGGCCTTCCAGTGGTGGCATAATACATGCTGCAGCCCCTGGCAGGCCTCTGAGGTACCTATGCCCTTGGTACATAGTATACCATATACTAGGGACTTATAAGGGCACTCCAGATTCCAATCAGTGATGTGCCTAAGGCACATGGAAACCATTTTAGAGAGGAAGCAGCTAGGCTGGGGTCCTGATTAGCAGGGCCCCAGCCAGACTAATGTCGAAAAACAGTGAAGCATCAGCAAAAAGTGGGGGTACCCATGTGAAGCAGATCCTACTCTCCTACAATTGCTCTGATTTGTTTTTACCTGCTTGACTCCGCTTCGCTGTCCCCGGTCCGTCACGGCTTTTGCTGCTGATTGTACGGAGGGACGCGACTCCTCCCCCAATCACTCCACTTCCTGCCTCCGGTTTTACTTAGGGCAGATGGGGGCCCGGCCGCGCAGCAGTAAATAGCGCGCGCCGCGAGGCTTTTTAAAATCATTATTAGTCTTAACTCGTTTTTAAAATTGTGATTGTAACTTTGCACATTGCTCTGATTTGTTTTTACCTGCTTGACTCCGCTTCGCTGTCCCCGGTCCATCACGGATTTTGGTGCCGATTGTACGGAGGGACGCGACTCCTCCCCCAATCACTCCACTTCCTGCCTCCGGTTTTGCTTAGGGCAGATGGGGGCCCGGCCGCGCAGCAGTGAATAGCGCACGCCGCGAGGCTTTTAAATCATTATTAGTCTTAACTCATTTTTAAAATTGTGATTGTAACTTTGCACATTGCTCTGATTTGTTTTTACCTGCTTGACTCGCTTCGCTGTCCCCGGTCCGTCACGGCTTTGGTGCCGATTGTGCGGAGGGACGCGACTCCTCCCAATCACTCCACTTCCTGCCTCCGGTTTACTTAGGGCAGATGGGGCCTGGCCGCGCAGCAGTGAATAGCGCAGCGCCGCAAGGCTTTTTAAATCATTATTAGTCTTAACTCATTTTTAAAAATTGTGATTGTAACTTTGCACATTGCTCTGATTTGTTTTTACCTGCTTGACTCTGCTTTGCTGTTCCCGGTCCGTCACGGCTTTTGGTGCCGATTGTACGGAGGGACGCGACTACTCCCCCAATCACTCCACTTCCTGCCTCCGGTTTTACTTAGGGCAGATGGGGGCCCGGCCGCGCAGCAGTGAATAGCGCGCGCCGCAAGGCTTTTTTAAATCAGTATTAGTCTTAACTCATTTTTTAAAATTGTGATTGTAACTTTGCACATTGCTCTGATTTGTTTTTACCTGCTTGACTCCGCTTCGCTGTCCCCGGTCCGTCACGGCTTTTGGTGCCGATTGTACGGAGGGACGCGAATCCTCCCCCAATCACACCACTTCCTGCCTCCGGTTTTACTTAGGGCAGATGGGGGCCCGGCCGCGCAGCGGACGCACGCAGCGGGCACGCTACCGGTGTGCCGCTGGCACGCCAAAGGCAAGCCCGTCTGCGCCCGTCCGCGACCTGAACGCGGCCAGCGCCAGCCATGCTGCTAGTTGGGAAAGTGAGGAGGAGGTCATACGCTGGTCTCGAGACAAGCTGCTGTCTCTCAAAAGTGAGGCTTGTCCCGAGTTACACCAGATCGATCTTGCTATGACTATACTGCCAGACAGTTGCCGCTCTTGTGGTCAGGTGCTGAATTACGCGGCAGGTGTGCAGGAAAAGAGCAACACTGGGAGAGCCACTCCACAGGGCACAGCGTCTAAGCATACTGACACAATTAGGGCGTGCCTAGTCAACTGCAGATCCCTACCAAAACATGATGATGATGTCTGGCTAGTCTTAGCTGAGTCTACCTGGGACTCCATGTTCTTAACAGAAACCTGGCTAAATGCGGACTATGTGGCAGCGATCGCCCTTGCCATCCCGCCGGGGTTCAAAATGTGCTATGCCAATAGAGAGGGCAACAAAAGAGGGGGTGGGGTGGCCATTATTTTTAAAGACTCATGGGAGTTAGTTTCCTCTGTCCCACTTTACATACAGGGCATAGAAGGTCTCAATTTGTGCCTCCAAATCAACCCCTCATCCTCCTTTTCGGGCATACTCATCTATAGACCGCCTGATTGTGCAGCAAATATATGTCAGGATGTCTGCAATCACATTGCTCAAAAATCGCTAGTTTATGCCAATTTTATGGCCCTTGGCGACTTTAATTTGAATGTGAATGATCCCAACTGTGCACAAGCAGTTCAGCTGGTCTCTTCCTTGGCAGGTGCCAATCTTATGCAACTGGTATCCGCTCCTACGCATAAAGCAGGCCACACCCTGGATCTAGTCTTTTCTAACATTTCTTCAATAGATATGGAGACACCTTGCCCTCTGGTGTGGTCGGATCACTATCTGATTCCTTTTTCAGTTATGCTGACCAAACCCGGCCAGGCCAGGGGCAAGCTCTCTACCATAAAAAGAAATTGGAAAAACCTGACTGTAGCAGCTCTAAGCCCAATCCTACAGAATAATTTCCCTTCTCTATCTCTAGACCCCAATGCAGATGCTCTTGCTATAAATCAATGGATCTCCACTGCTGTGGAGTCCGTTGCTCCGGCCAGAATGGTGAAGTCCCGTAGACTGTCCCCATCTGCACCATGGTTCACTGATTCACTTAGAGAAGCAAAAAGCAGGTGCATAAGACTAGAACGCCAGTGGAGAATAAGCTACTGCGACCTAGCTAAAGCAACCTATAAAAATGCATTGAAAGATCTACATAAGGCGCTAATAGCAGCCAGGAGGAATTATATTGTCTCAAGTATCCACAAGGCAGATCACTCCAGTAAAGAGGTTTTTAAGGTAGTACAGACCTTTTTTAAGCCAAAAGCAATAGAGACTGAAGTGCAACCGTCCCCAGCTCTGTGTGAAGACATTGCAAGCTTTTTTGATAATAAAATCTTAAAGGTTTATGACTCCTTCTCAGCACCTAAGGCAACGGAGAAATCTGACACACCATTGGGAGTTGCGGAGGTTCCTCCGTTCACAAATTTCTTACCTATTTCGCATCAAGATGCATTGGCTGAAATTCTAAAATGTAGGTCAGGTGCCCCAGACGATCCATGCCCTCCTAAACTTTGGAATATGCTGTCTCTCTCTCTTACTGGTGCGCTATCTCAGGAACTCCTCCCTTGAAACTGGTGTTTTTCTGGACAAGTGGAAACATGGAACCCTTCTCCACCTGAGAAAAAACACCTAATGGTGACCCAGGAGACCTCAACAATCTCAGGCCAATCTCACTGCTGCCCGCTCTGGGAAAAATGCTAGAGAAGTTGGTCCAGCGCCAACTGATCAACTTTATCGAGAGCAATGCCTCCCTGCATGGCATACTATCTGGTTTCCGGGCGGGCTTCAGCACGGAGACTGGCCTCCTTGAGGTGGCCAAGTCAGTGAGATGGTCGCTAGATTCAGGGGCATCAGCGCTGCTGGTGCTCCTGGATCTGTCTGCAGCATTCGACACTGTCGACCATGCCTTTCTGGTTCAGAGAATACAAGATACGGGCTTTGGGGGGAAGGTGTTGACTTGGCTGAAATCATATCTGAGCGGTCGCACTCAAAGAGTCGCCTTACAACCATTTGAATCCAAACCTAAACACCTGTGGTGTGGCGTCCCTCAAGGCTCCGCGCTGAGCCCTTTACTTTTTAATCTGTACCTAGCCCCACTTTTCTTTTTGATTGCCAACTGGGGAGTGAAGGCTATCTCCTACGCTGACGATACCCAGTTGGTTTTCCCTTTTAAAGAGCGGACGGTAGAGGATTTTAAGAATTTTAAAGGCTGCTTGAGAGACATAGCACTTTGGATGAATAAAAACAAACTAAAACTCAATGCGGGAAAAACAGAGGTGCTGTTTTTTGGAAAGGGCCCAGTGCCTGCTCCAGATCTGTGGTGGCCATCAGAAATGGGCCCTCCGCCTTCTCCCAACATTAGTATCAAAAATCTAGGTGTGAGATGGGAGGCTGATCTCTCCTTCTCGGCTCAAATCCTACAGGTCTCCGCTACTTGCTTTAGCAAATTGAAAAACCTCCGCAAATTTTTACATTTCCTGTCAGAAGATTGCCGCAAATCCGTAGTCCATGCCACAGTGACATCCAGGCTGGACTACGCAAACGGCTTATATCTTGGCCTGCCTAAATATTCGATTAGACATCTTCAGATGGTGCAGAATGCGGCTACGAGACTGATTAGACGTATTCCTTTCCGGCATCATGTCTCTCCGCACATACATGAGCTACACTGGCTCCCAGTAGCCAAAAGAATCGAATTTAAGGCCATGACTCTGGCCTATCGGGCCCTTAAGGGAAAATGTCCCAGTTATCTTAAACAAAGACTCTGCTGCTATAAGCAAAATCGATCTCTGCGGTCAAATTCTCAGAATTTGTTTTGTACTCCCCGCTTTGCGAAAGCCTGTTTGGGTGGTAGAGCATTCGCAGTAAGAACGGCCAAAATGTGGAATGCCCTGCCTTCAGAGACCTGTTTCAGAAAAGCGCTGAAGACATGGCTCTTTAGTCTTGACTAGGCCTGGCTGCAGTGCCTAAACCTCCCTGCGCGCAATGCTTGCTGCTAGAGCGCCGGGACACCTCTGTTGTTGAGGTAGCTGTTTGCGCTATATAAGCTCCAGTATTATTATTTAGTAAACAGGAAAAGAAAATACGCCAGATAATATACTCTCAATGGCCAATAGTGTTAACTGACATCACGCTAAAACCTTTGTTGCCTCCCTTGCCTGCCATTACATTCAGAAGGGCTCCCTCGATGAGGGATGCGCTAGTCAGAACCAGTCTGGAGGTCATTGTTAAGTCCACATGGTTAGCTAAGCCTCGTTTTTTTAAATGTAATTCCTGCCGTGCATGTAAATTTGGCAAGAATCTCAGAGAATATTCGACAGCATTCAGTGCCAATCCAATTCCCATCAAAGAGCATTTAACTTGTTGCACTGAATTTGCCATTTACATCCTACAATGCACTTGTGGGCTCAAATACATTGGCAGTACCAAGCTCCCCGTTCACAAACGTATTTTACAGCATATACGGGCATCATGAATTTCGATTCTAGCTATCCCGTAGCGAGACATTTTAAGTTGGTCCATCACAACAACCTCAATGATTTACATTATTCAGTATTGGGGGCTGTACCAGTGTCTAAACGGGGTGGCAATTATGAAAAGAGCCTGCGACAATTAGAGTCTCATTTTATCTTGGCTCTAGACACAAAGATTCCGAATGGCCTTAATACGGGTGAAGACATGCACAGCTTCCTCTGAATTTCCATACTGTACTTGCCTGTTTGTCTATGCTCAACATAATTCCATCTAGTTGCACTCGCACATGCTGTTATTAATGATCTGACCCATGATTTTTACTGTTTCCAGTTTTTCCTGTCCATTGTCTCTCTGAACTGATTTTGATCTTATTCATCTGTGCAGCATTTCTTGTTATAGTTTTCCTATTTGACCTACATGAATAACAATTTCTAGCACTAGCACTTTATTCGTGTTCATATTTAGCGCTTGCACTTTATTATATGTCTGGTCAAGTCCTATTATGCTGATCTTGCGAAGGCTTCTCAAATTTATGCTGCTATTTTTGTCATTTTTGCACTAGGATAAGGGTTTTGCTATTTGCACATTAATATTTCACTTTAGAGACTATTTGGACGTTTTGAAATGATCAGCCAGGTTCCATTGACGGGAATCTTTCTATATATTAGGAATTAATATATTCTTACCCATAGGACTGATTACAGTCTATGCAATATATATAGGACTAATCACTATGAGGCTCTATTATACACTATTTTTAATTCTGTATTTTATAACTTGTATCTTATATATGATTACATTTGTCCCTTCGATTCGATAGGTCAGTTTAACACGTGTCACACACAATGAGATTAGTTAAATCTATTCCTGGCGATTCCAAAATTTACCAAAAATGTATTGTCTTTCCTGCTTGTATATAGCATATTTATTGTATTTGTACATGAATTGTATGTATATTTTAGCAGTATCATTGTTTTTGTCCATAGTCTATTTTCACTTTTTATTAACTGGCTGGGCCATTGTTTGCATCAGATAGTGCACGTTGTTAGTTTAAAAGGGCAGCTGTCATGTGGCGAATCATGTGATCAAGATCGCAGTTAGCGATCAAAACGCGTCATGGCAGGCACTATGCCTGAAACACATGGGAGTTCTATTCATGGAGAATAAATCACTGCTTGGAAATCAACATTTGGAGTTTGCCGTGTTTCTTCATGCGCTGTGGTCCGTACCTGGGCAGTCCCGTCGTGGGTATTGACGGGCCGGGACTTCTTCGTTGTTTATATATGTATATATATATATTACCTACTGGCGGTCACCAGTAGGTAGTTAAAGTTAGGACCTAGTTTCCATAGGAAAAGCGTTTTTTGTTTTCCCAATAACTTTGGCGCCGGTTGACGAATCTATGCGAACTTTTCAAAACTAGTGGCCCGCTCCGGTCAGCTACTGTCTTGAAAGATTCGGGGTGATTTGCCAAGCGGTGGCCGAGAAAAAAGGGGTTCCCAAAACGTGTTTTCCCCATGTTATTTTCCATAGGAAACTTTAGATATGGCTACAGCCCGAACTGCTGAATGGAATTACACCAAATTTGGCAAAAAGGTAGCCCTTGGTTCAGAAAGAGCCCTTTTTGTTAAATGGTGTAAATCCGTTCACTTGTTCCTGAGATATTCAAAAAATAAAACGTTTCGATATCTGGGCGGAGCCTAACCCCCGAGCACGAGCTTGGCTATAATTGGCTGCCAACACTTCAAACCAGGAAGTGTTGGCAGCCATCTTGTGCTCGGACGAGGGAGAAAGAAAAGGTGAGGAAAAGATAAAAACAATAAAAGGGGCAGGGTAAAAACACCTGACCCCCAGGCCTGCTCCGGGGTCCACAGGACCCCCAGGCCCAAAAAGCATTTAAAAAAAAAAACATTCCGGGAGGGGTCGCGCCGGTGCGCGAATCCGTCCGAAAATTTAAAAAATCAAAGCGCGGTCTTCCGCGCTTCGTTTTCAAAGCCCCCGGGTGGGCCTAGTCCCGGGGGCATTTATTTATGTAGCGGGGGCCCGCACTGGCCCCCGCAGCCCCGGGGACTGCCACTCCCCGGGGCTTGCTTTAAATATTACGCGGGAGGGCACGTGGCCCTCCCGCAGCCCCGGGGACCGCCACCCCCAGGGCTTGTTTTAAATACTATGCAGGACGGCACGTGGCCCTCCCGCAGCCCCGGGGACCGCCACCCCCCGGGGCTTGATTTTTTTATGTGTGGGGGCCTCCAAGGCCCCCCCAAGCCCCAGGGACCACCACCCCTGGGGCTTTTCTTAATTATTCACAGGGGGCACATGGCCCCCCCGCTGCCCTGGGGACCGCCACCCCGTGGCTTTTTTTTAAATAAATAAACCTGTGTGGGGGGGCTCGAGCCCCCCAACACGCCCCGGGGACAGCCACCTCTCCGGGGCACTATGAATGTAAATGCGGGGTCCGTTACGGACCCCCGTGCCCCGGGGAACACCACCTCCCCGGGGCTTCAATCACATTGGGAGGGGGCCGCGCGGCCCCCCTCTTGGAGCCCTTGGTGGCCCTGGGGGCTACCACCCCCCAGGGCCGGCTCCTGCAGTGTCCCGGGGTGCCCACCCCCGGGACACTGCTGTTTGCTATGGCAGGGTGGGAGCCGTGCGGCTCTTGCCCTGTCATAGCAAACTTGCTTTGGATTTTGGAAGCGAGAGCAGGGAAACCTGCTCTCTCTTCCAAAATCCAAAGCAGATTGCTTTTCCCCAGGGAGCTGCATGTCAGCAGCTCCCCGTGTGGAAAAGCAATGCCGGCTCCTGCAGGTGGCGGGGAGCCAGCGGGAAACGTGGGGGAATTGGGGCTCCCCCCACGGTCCCCAACGGAATGGCCAGGCCCCGGGGGATGGGATCCCCAGGGCCAGGAGTGGCCTGGGAGGGGGGCCACATGGCCCCCCTCCCCTAAAAAAACAAATAAATAAATAAAAGGCAGGCCGGCCCCAGGGGATGGTGTCCCCGGGCCCATAATTGGCCTGATGAAGGGGGCCACGCAGCCCCCCTCCCAAAAAAAAAAAAAGATGGCCAAGCTTCGGGGGATGGGGTCACCGGGGCCAATAGTGGCCCAGGGAAGGGGGGCCACGTGGCCCCCCTTCCTTATATTATAAGAATAAAGAAAAGGAGAAGGCCGGCCCGGAGGAATGGGGTCCCCAGGGCCAAAATTGGCCTGAGGAGGGGGGCCAAGCGGCCCTCCTCCAAATATATATAAAAAAAGAATGTTGGCCATGCCCCGGGGTAGGGGGTCCCCGGGGCCAAAAATGGCCTCGGGAAGGGGGCCACGCGGCCCCCTTCCATTTAAAATAAATAAATAAATGAAAAGTAGGGGTCAGGCCCTGGGGGATGGGGTCCCCAGGGTCCAAAAAATAGGAAAGAAAGGGGGGCCACACAGCCCCCCTTCTAAAAAAAAAGAAATTAAAAAAAAAGTCGGCATCGCGCCGGAGGCCCCTCCCAGCAACACTCTGCAAAAGCGCCCTGTGCGCGTTTTAAGTTGGGGAATTAATTCCCCTTCAATCCTGAGGGTCCCTGGGGGCCAACTAGCCCACCAGGTACCTCCAGTAAGCGCCACAGGGCTGCGTTGCAGAGAGGTGGTCTGAGGCCACGCCCCTTTTTACAGCACTCTGCAACGCAGCTCTGTGGCGCTTACTGGAGGTACCTGGTGGGCTAGTTGGACCCCAGGGACCTTCAGGATTCAAGGGGACTTAATCCCCCAACTTAAAATGCGCCATGGGGAGCGTTTGCACACATGTCACATCAGGCCCTGCCCCCTCCCTGCACCACTGTGCAAACCCGCCCCGTGGCGCATTTTAAGTTGGGGGATTAATTCCCCTTGAATCCTGAGGGTCCCTGGGGGCCAACTAGCCCACTAGGTACCTCCAGTAAGCGCCACAGAGCTGCGTTGCAGAGAGGTGTAAAAAGGGGCGTGGCCTCGTACCACCTCTCTGCAACGCAGCCCTGTGGCGCTTACTGGAGGTACCTGGTGGGCTAGTTGGGTCCCAGGAACCCTCAGGATTGAAGGGGAATTAATCCCCCAATTTAAAATTCACCACAGGGCGCATTTGCACAGTGGTGCAGGAAGGGGGCGGGGCCTGATGTGACAAGTGTGTAAATGCGTCCTGTGGTGCATTTTATGTTGTGGGATTAATTCCCCTTCAATCCTGAAGGTCCCTGGGAGCCAACTAGCCCACCAGGTACCTCCAGTAAGCTCCACAGGGCTGCGTTGCAGAGAGGTGGTCCGAGGCCACGCCCCTTTTTACACCTCTCTGCAGTCAACTCTGTGGCACTTACTGGAGATACCTGGTGGGCTAGTTGGACCCCAGGGACCCTCAGGATTTAAGGGGACTTAATACCCCAATTTAAAATGAGCCACATGGCGCATTTGCACAGTGGTGAAGGCAGGGGGTAGGGCCTGATGTGACAAGTGTGCAAACGCGCTCTGTGGTGCGTTTTAAGTTGGAGGATTAAGTCCCCTTGAATCCTGAGGGTCCCTGGGTGCCAACTAGCCCACCAGGTATCTCCAGTAAGTGCCACAGAGCTGCGTTGCAGAGAGGTGTAAAAAGGGGCGTGGCCTCGGACCACCTCTCTGCAACGCAGCCCTGTGGCACTTACTGGAGGTACCTGGTTGGCTAGTTGGCTCCCAGGGACCCTCGGGATTGAAGGGGAATTAATCCCCCAACTTACAACGCGCCAGAGGGCCCGTTTGCACAGTGGTAAAGGGAGGGGAGCGGGCCTGATGTGACACGTGTGCAAACGCACCCCGTGGCGCGTTTTAAGTTGGGGGATTAAGTCCCCTTGAATCCTGAGGGTCCCTGGGGTTCAACTAGCTCACCAGGTACCTCCAGTAAGTGCCACAGAGCTGCGTTGCAGAGAGGTGTAAAAAGGAGCGTGGCCTGGACCACCTCTCTTGAACACAGCCCTGTGGCGCTTACTGGAGGTACCTGGTGGGCTAGTTGGCCCCCAGGGACCCTCAGAATTGAAGGGGAATTAATCCCCCAACTTAAAATGCGTCACAGGGCGCGTTTGCACACTTGTCACATCAGGCCCCGCCCCCTCCCTGCACCACTGCAGGGAGAGCTATTGGCGTTGTAAATGCAAAAGTTTTTTACTAATTTTTTTGGGAGTGGATGTACGTTGTGTGTAGTGGAATTATGTGGTATGTTGTGCAGTGAAATTATGTGGATAGAAAGTATGTGGTATTTAGTGTATAGGAATTATGTAGAGTGGGATTATGTATTATGGAGAGTAATTATGTGGTATGGTAGTCTGTGTTTAGTCAGGTTTAGTCTTCCTCGTTTCCATAGACGCTCAACTATGAACTCAGTGAGACAAAAAAAAGATGGAATCACTGAGGAGCACTTGTGGACCTAGTCAGAGGTATGAGCAGGGCCACTGGAATTATGTGACTGTTTGGCTGCACCGACTTTCGCACAATTATACATTTTCTGCATTAGCCATATAATTCATCATCTGCACCCTAATCTGCAGATTTGAACAAAAAAAGCCTTGTTTCTAGCTGAAACGAGTCAAATGTTACCAAAAATGCAGCGACAAGTGTTACAGCGTGGTGGAAGGCCCTTTGCAAACCTAGAATTGTCACGTGTTACTTATTGCTATATGTGGGTGTTAAATTGGTACTAATGGTGTGCAAGCCACTCTTTAAAAAAAAAAAAAAATTAAATACCTATACAGAACCCACTTAGTGTCACCTTAAAAGCCTCCCACAGCACCTTTGCACTGTCCACTGAGCCGACATTCTTCTCAAAGAATTCAGTAATGGCTTGCTGTAGTTCAACTCTAAACACCTGATCTAGCATCGCGCTGGGCTGTAAGCACCATGAGTACTGTCGCGGGGTATGTGTGGGGATGGCAAGTTCTAAGCGCACCGGCGCGTGGGCTGAAAGGGTTTTGGGCATATGTGTTATTGCCGTAGTCCATGTGCACGCATCTGCAGTAGCTATCCAGAAATCAATTCTGGACCACCTGTTGTGAGTGGTAGAGATACAGGTGCCCTCACTTTGATTTGGATGTCTTAGGCGCGATATATCTGTCATCTTATGTTCCTCCATACCCTCTTTGAGTGCTATGGAAGACTATTTACCATATTTATCGTTACGCCTAGACCTGTCTAGAAATGGGTCAAGGCATGTGTTAAAATCTCCGCCCCAAGGTATTGCTGATGGTGGTAATGTGTGCAATTTAGCCCAAATTTGTACAAAAAAAGAGGGGCCGTCCGTGTTCGGTCCATATGCGGTAACTATGGTTAAGACTGTTCCGCTAAAGTTGCCCTAAGCAATGACATACCTACCCTGCTCATCCTTAATTGAGTGAAGCAGCGTAAATGGTGTACCCTTTCTTACAAGAAGCAATACCCCTCTAGCGTATGTAGAGTAAGAGGACGCCAGTCTAAAAGTGGCCCATCTAGCCCCAACCCTACTCTCGGAGATGTCTGTGAGATGCGTTTCTTGAAGACAAGCTATATCTACGTTATGGCGGTCAAAATATGCAAGAAATTTCCAAATTTTCTGTGGGTTTTTTAGACCATGTACATTCCATCTCATAAGTGTTAATTTTCTAGTGGAATGCATTCTATTATCCATACTCTGCTGTGGTGGTTGCATCATCCAAGCTGTGCTGTATGAGTGCGTGTCTCGTTATGATTTTGGCCCTCTCCGCGCTGACCATATTTTGAAAATGTACACCCTTTCCCCCCCACCCACTCCGCCATCCCAATTACAGCGAAGACAAGCCCAATAAACATGTGCCTATACCCCCACCCCCCAAACAATCCCATACAGGAAACAAATTACATTGTGGTGCACACATGGTGGCGGGAGCTGCCAGCCGCTAACCCAGTGGCGACGCCATGTGGGGAGTCGCCCATCCAACCGTAGGAAAGAAAGAAATAATACAATCGACACAACCTGCTAAACTCAGAGAAGAAACAACGTGCTGTCCACATTACAAGCTTCATCACTATTTGCACTACTGCACCATGTGTGTATGCACCGTGCCCACAGTGTCTATTTTAAACTATAAAACAAACCATGAGTTCGTGGTGAGCACTTATCTGTGTCCATGTAGAGCGTTGCCGGAGATAGCCAATGGGCAGTGACCCAGTACTGCTCACAGTTCAGGGGAAGCTTTTATTATTCAACATCTGAGGTGTTCCCTTGTTCTTCTTGTTCACCTCTAGGCGATCTCCTGCGCGTAGCTTGGGAGCCCTTTAGTTGTAGGAATTTGGGCACTTCTTTGGGATCATTATATACCATGCTTTTCCCACCATCTGTTACTCGGGGACGGGACGGATATATAATTGCGTATGGAATGTTCTGGTCCCGTAGCTTCTTTTTAACTGCCACAAACTTCTTCCGCGCCTCCTGGACCTGTGGTGTGAAGTCTGGATAAATGGAAATGGTCATCCCTTCGTGCGTTAGGCTTCCTAATTCTCTGGCCTTTTGGAGTGCCGCGTCGCGATCCCTATAGTTCAATAGTTTTGCTATGATCGGGCGTGGTCTTGCCCCTGGCGGAGGCGGCGGAGCAAGCGATCTGTGCGCCCTCTCAATAATAAAGACAGCTGAAAAAGTGTCTTTGCCGAATAGTGTCACCAGCAAGTTCTCAATGTAGCGCTCCATATTGCCCGTGTTCGTTGACTCTGCTATGCCCATAAAGCATAGGTTATTACGGCGGGATCTCGCCTCAAAGTCCTCTGACTTCGCCATTATAGCTGCGAGAGTTTTTTCGGTTTTCGCCTGTTTTGTTTCTATTTGACGCTGCGTGTCTTCTGTGTCCGAGATCCGTCTCTCCGCCATATCTATCCGCTCCGTGTGTCTGTCCAGGCGTTCAGACATACGGTCCACTCTATAGGTCAGAGTGTCAATTTTCCCATCTATGTTAGTCAGTGTTGCCTGAATCGTCATGAACATGGATTGAAAATCAACAGTAGTAGCGGAGCTTGCATCCGCCGTGGGTGTCTGAGTTGAAGACTGCTCTTCCGCGCTGTTGTCAGTCACCTTCTTTGCCTGCTCAAAATGGAGTTTGGGCTGGTTCCTATCTGTTTTCTCCATTGTTGCAGCACTGCGGTCAGCTAAGAGCTGTACTGAGGAGTCACGTCTCGTAAGTCAACACCCTTCAACTTTTTGTGTTGGCTTAGGCGGTGGCGCCTTGTGGCAGGACTCGTGTCAATGCAGTCTAGTTTGCGTTTTTCAATGCTGGAGTCCAGTGGGCAGCCGTCCAATAACTGTGCGCCAAGCAAGCCACAATTACCCCAGGCAAATAGAGCCCAGCCGCCGCACCGCAAGTAACTTGCACTACTATTAACAGGGTCTCAGTGAAGTAGGGCGTTGGCACTTCTGCGCCTCGTGTTCTTCAGTAGCTTTCAGGCAGTATGCACAACCGCAATAACCCACAAAGAGGGATTTAGTGTGGACCCCCGCAAGGTGAGAGCAGGCAATAGGCAAGGGGGGGAGGGCGCCAACGACCACCTTCGCGCTTCCTACCTCAGCCCCCGCACCACCTGTGTGCCGTGCCGCAGGCCTTCAGTTACTTGATGCAGATCACCTCTGGTATATACCTTCTGGTAACTTCAGCAAAGGTGCTGTTTCAACATGAGAGCCACTACAATACGCTGTATAGCCCAGCGCAATCACACCGTGTCCATAACCCTACTTGCAATCTCTTTTGGGGGATCTGCTAATTAATGGAGCCAATGTGTCTCTAAATGGTGCTCAGAGTTGGCGTATTCGGGTGTGCAAGCCACTCTTGCTTCCCTCTGCGCCTCTCTTGCCTCTTTCTGTATTTCTGTTGCTTCTTTCTGCACGTTTCTTTCTTTTTCTGCACTTCTCATGACCTCATTCTGCAAATCTCATGTACTTTCTGCACCTCTCGTCCCTCTTTCTGCACGTCTGTTGCCTCTTTCTGCACCTCATTTGCTTCTTTCTGCACCCCTGTTGTCTCTTTCTGCAGTCGTCTTCCCTCTTTCTGTACCTTTCCAGCCTGTTTTTGCATCTCACTTGCTTCTTTCTGCACCTTTCTTGCTTCTTTCTACACCTCTTTTGCTTCTTTCAGCAATTCTCTTGCCTCTTTGTGCACTTCTCTTGCTTGTTTCTGCACTTCTCTTGCTTGTTTCTGCACTTCTCTTGCCTCTTTCTGCTCCCCTGTTGCTTCATTCTGCACTTTCCATGCTTCTTTCTGCACCTGTCTTGCTTCTTTCTGCACCCCTGTTGTCTCTTTATGTACCTCATTTGCCTCTTTCTGCACTTTTCTTGCGTTTTTCTGCACCTCTCTTCCCTCTTTCTGCACGTCTGTTGCCTCTTTCTGCACCTCATTTGCTTCTTTCTGTACCCCTGTTGTCTTTTTCTGCACTCGTCTTCCCTCTTTCTGTACCTTTCCTGCCTGTTTTTGCATCTCACTTGCCTCTTTGTGCACTTCTCTTGCCTCTTTCTGCACCCCTGTTGCCTCATTCTGCACTTTCCATGCTTCTTTCTGCACCTGTCTTGCTTCTTTCTGCACCCATGTTGTCTCTTTATGTACCTCTTTAGCCTCTTTCTGCACTTTTCTTGCCTTTTTCTGCACCTCTCTCCCCTCTTTCTGCACTTCTGTTGCCTCTTTCTGCACCTCATTTGCTTCTTTCTGCACCCCTGTTGTCTCTTCATGCACTCGTCTTCCCTCTTTCTGTACCTTTCCTGCCTGTTTTTGCATCTCACTTGCCTCTTTCTGCACTTTTCTTCCTTCTTTCTACACCTCTGTTGCTTCTTTCAGCAATTCTCTTGCCTCTTTGTGCACTTGTCTTGCCTGTTTCTGCACTTCTCTTGCCTCTTTGTGCACCCCTGTTGCTTCATTCTGCACTTTCCATGCTTCTTTCTGCACCTGTCTTTCATCTTTCTACACCCCTGTTGTCTCTTTATGTACCTATTTTGCCTCTTTCTGCACTTTTCTTGCCTTTTTCTGCACCTCTCTTCCCTCTTTCTGCAATCTGTTGCCTCTTTCTGCACCTCATGTGCTTCTTTCTGCACCCCTGTTGTCTCTTTCTGCACTCGTCTTCCCTCTTTCTGTACCTTTACTGCCCGTTTTTGCATTTCACTTACCTCTTTCTGCACTTTTCTTGCCTCTTTCTACACCTCTGTTGCTTCTTTCAGGAATTCTCTTGCATGTTTCTGCACCTCTCTTGCCTCTTTGTGCACCTCTGTTGGCTCTTTCTGCACCTCACTTGCTCTTTCTACACTTCTCTTGCCTCTTTCTGCACCCCTGTTTGTTCATTCTGCACTTTCCATGCTTCTTTCTGCACCTGTCTTGCTTCTTTCTGCACCCCTGTTGTCTCTTTATGTACCTCTTTTGCCTCTTTCTGCACTTTTCTTGCCTTTTTCTGCACCTCTCTTCCCTCTTTCTGCATGTCTGTTCCCTTTTACTGCACCTCATTTGCTTCTTTCTGCACCCGTTGTCTCTTTCTGCACTCGTCTTCCCTCTTTCTGTACCTTTCCTGCCTGTTTTTGCATCTCACTTGCCTCTTTCTGCACTTTTCTTGCTTCTTTCTACACCTCTGTTGCTTCTTTCAGCAACTCTCTTGCCTCTTTGTGCACATCTCTTGCCTGTTTCTGCACTTCTCTTGCCTCTTTCTGCACCCCTGTTGCTTCATTCTGCACTTTCCATGCTTCTTTCTGCACCTGTCTTGCTTCTTTCTGCACCCCTGTTGTCTCTTTCTGCACTCGTCTTCCCTCTTCCTGTACCTTACCTGCCTGTTTTTGCTTCTCACTTGCCTCTTTCTGCACTTTTCTTGCTTCTTTCTACACCTCTGTTGCTTCTTTCAGTAATTCTCTGGCCTCTTTGTGCACTTCTCTTGCCTGTTTCTGCACCTCTCTTGCCTCTTTTTTGCACCTCTGTTGGCTCTTTCTGCACCTCACTTGCTCCTTTCTACACTTCTCTTGCCTCTTTCTGCACCCCTGTTGCTTCATTCTGCACTTTCCATGCTTCTTTCTGCACCTGTCTTGTTTCTTTCTGCACCCCTGTTGTCTCTTTATGTACCTATTTTGCCTCTTTCTGCACTTTTCTTGCCTTTTTCTGCAGTTCTCTTCCCTCTTTCTGTACATCTGTTGCCTCTTTCTGCACCTCATGTGCTTCTTTCTGCACCCCTGTTGTCTCTTTCTGCATTCGTCTTCCCTCTCTCTGTACCTTTCCTGCCTGTTTTTGCTCCTCACTTGCCTCTTTCTGCACTTTTCTTGCTTCTTTCTATACCTCTGTTGCTTCTTTAAGCAATTCTCTTGTCTCTTTGTGCACTTTCCTTGCCTGTTTCTGCACTTCTCTTGCCTCTTTCGGCACCCCTGTTGCTTCATTCTGCACTTTTCATGTTTCTTTCTTCACCTGTCTTGCTTCTTTCTGCACCCCTGTTGTCTCTTTATGTACCTCTTATGCCCCTTTCTCCACTTTTCTTGCCTTTTTCTGCACCTCTCTTCCCTCTTTCTGCATTTCTGTTGCCTCTTTCTGCACCTCATTTGCTTCTTTCTGCACCCCTGTTGTCTCTTCATGCACTCGTCTTCCCTCTTTCTGTAACTTTCCTGCCTGTTTTTGCATCTCACTTGCCTCTTTCTGCACTTTTCGTCCTTCTTTCTACACCTCTGTTGCTTCTTTCAGCAATTCTCATGCCTCTCTGTGCACTTCTCTTGCCTGTTTCTGCACTTCTCTTGCATCTTTGTGCACCCCTGTTGCTTCATTCTGCACTTTCCATGCTTCTTTCTTGAAGCTGTCTTGCTTCTTTCTGCACCCCTGTTGTATCTTTATGTACCTCTTTTGCCTGTTTCTGCACTTTTCTTGCCTTTTTCTGCACCTCTCTTCCCTCTTTCTGCACGTCTGTTGCCTCTTTCTGCACCTCATGTGCTTCTTTCTGCACCCCTGTTGTCTCTTTCTGTACTCGTTTTCCCTCTTTCTGTACCTTTCCTGCCCGGTTTTGCATCTCACTTACCTCTTTCTGCACTTTTCTTGCCTCTTTCTACACCTCTGTTGCTTCTTTCATGAATTCTCTTGCATGTTTCTGCACCTCTTTTGCCTCTTTTTGCACCTCTGTTGGCTCTTTCTGCACCTCACTTGCTCCTTTCTACACTTCTCTTGCCTCTTTCTGCACCCTGGTTGGTTCATTCTGCACTTTCCATGCTTCTTTCTGCACCTGTCTTGCTTCTTTCTGCACCCCTGTTGTCTCTTTATGTGCCTATTTTGGCTCTTTCTGCACTTTTCTTGCCTTTTTCAGCACCTCTCTTCCCTAATTCTGCATGTCTGTTGCCTCTTTCTGCACCTCATTTGCTTCTTTCTGCACCCCTGTTGTCTGTTTCTGCACTTGTCTTCCCTCTTTCTGTACCTTTCCTACCTGTTTTTGCTCCTCACTTGCCTCTTTCTGTTCTTTTCTTGCTTCTTTCTACACCTCTGTTGCTTCTTTCAGCAATTCTCTTGCCTCTGTGCACTCCCCTTGCCTGTTTCTGCACTTCTCTTGCCTCTTTCTGCACCCCTGTTGATTCATTCTGCACTTTCCAGGCTTCTTTCTGCACCTGTCTTCCTTCTTTCTGCACCCCTGTTGTTTCTTTATGTACCTCTTTTGCGTCTTTCTGCACTTTTCTTGCCTATTTCTGCACCTCTCTTCCCTCTTTCTGCACGTCTGTTGCCTCTTTCTGCACCTCATTTGCTTCTTTCTGCACCCCTGTTGTCTCTTTCTGCACTCGTCTTCCCTCTTTCTGTACCTTTCCTGCCTGTTTTTGCATCTCACTTTCCTCTATCTGCACTTTTCTTGCTTCTTTCAGCAATTCTCTTGCCTCTTTCTGCACTTCTCTTGCCTGTTTCTGCACCTCTCTTACCTCTTTTTGCACCTCTGTTGGCTCTTTCTGCACCTCACTTGCTCCTTTCTACACTTCTCTTGCCTCTTTCTGCACCCCTGTTGCTTCATTCTGCACTTTACATGCTTCTTTCTGCACCTGTCTTGCTTCTTTCTGCACCCCTGTTGTCTCTTTATGTACCTCTGTTGCCTCTTTCTGCACTTTTCCTAGCCTTTTCTGCAGCTCTCTTCCCTCTTTCTGCATGTTTAGTTGCCTCTTTCTAGCACTCTCATTTGCTTCTTTCTGCACACCTGTTGTTTTTTTATGCACTCATCTTCCCTCATTCTGTACCTTTCCTGCCTGTTTTGCTATCTCACTTGCCTCTTTCTGCACTTTTCTTGCTTCTTTCTACACCTCTGTTCGCTTCTTTCAGCAATTCTCTTGCCTCTTTGTGCACATCTCTTTCCTGTTTCTGCACTTCTGTTGCCTCTTTCTGCACCCCTGTTGCTTCTTTCTGCACCCCTGTTGCTTCTTCAAGGCGATTGACAAGAAGTATGTCGTCCAACGTGTCGCATGTGGACAAGAATTGGAATGTCCCTCATGTGGACAAAGTCTCGCAAACCGATAAATGGTGATGACAGATATATAGACACTCGAAGGAAATTATTTCAATCCATCTCCCGCATTTCGCAATAAAATCAAAAGTACACCGGACGACAGCCCTGATAAGTATCACTCCGCAAGTATGTGGAGATGCGTCCTCCACCCCGTCCTCCACCCCGTCTCGGCTCTTCACTACTGCGTGTCAAGCGAAGAGCCGAGACGGGGTGGAGGACGCATCTCCAATTCTTGTCCACATGCGACACGTTGGACGACATACTTCTTGTCAATCGCCTTGAAAAAGTCTAAGGGAAGACGAAACCCGTGTTGGCTGATTTTCGTGCTGGATGAAACAAGAATATGAATAAAAATGCTAACTTTCTGAAGAAACCGAACATTGTGGACTCTGTATATTCTGTATAATTAGGAATAGTGTGTTACTATATGGACCAGGTTGACTTGAGAATTTTAGGCATCTTTAACAGCTGTTATTTGAAAGAATCTGCACTGCACCAGTATTTGGGGTGGCCTTAACTGGAATAGGCTGTGCTTGGAAAATGCTCTCTCTTTTTTGTATATTGTTTTTGCATCTCACTTGCCTCTTTCTGCACTTTTCTTGCTTCTTTCTACACCTCTGTTGCTTCTTTCAGCAATTCTCTTGCCTCTTTGTGCACTTGTCTTGCCTGTTTCTGCACTTCTCTTGCCTCTTTCTGCACCCCTATTGCTTCATTCTGCACTTTCTATGCTTCTTTCTGCACCTGTCTTGCTTCTTTCTGCACCCCTGTTGTCTCTTTATGTACCTCTTTTGCTTCTTTCTGCACGTCTGTTGCCTCTTTCTGCACCTCATTTGCTTCTTTCTGCACCCCTGTTGTCTCTTTCTGCACTCGTCTTCCCTCTTTCTGCACCTCTCTTGCCTCTTTTTGCACCTCTGTTGGCTCTTTCTGCACCTCACTTGCTCCTATCTACACTTCTCTTGCCTCTTTCTGCACCCCTGTTGGTTCATTCTACACTTTCCATGCTTCTTTCTGCACCTGTCCTGCTTCTTTCTGCACCCCTGTTGTCTCTTTATGTACCTCTTTTGTCTCTTTCTGCACGTCTGTTGCCTTTTTCTGCACCTCATTTGCTTCTTTCTGCACCCCTGTTGTCTCTTTCTGCACTCGTCTTCCCTCTTTCTGTACCTTTCCTGCCTGTTTTTGCATCTCACTTGCCTCTTTCTGCACTTTTCTAGCTTCTTTCTACACCTCTGTTGCTTCTTTCAGCAATTCTCTTGCCTCTTTGTGCACTTCTCTTGCCTGTTTCTGCACCTCTCTTGCCTTTTTTTGCACCTCTGTTGGCTCTTTCTGCACCTCACTTGCTCCTTTCTACACTTCTCTTGCCTCTTTCTGCACCCCTGTTGATTCATTCTGCACTTCCCATGCTTCTTTCTGCACCTGTCTTGCTTCTTTCTCCACCCCTGTTGTCTCTTTATGTACCTCATTTGCCTCTTTCTGCACTTTTCTTGCCTTTTTCTGCACCTCTCTTCCCTCTTTCTGCACGTCTGTTGCCTCTTTCTGCACCTCATTTGCTTCTTTCTGTACCCCTGTTGACTCTTTCTGCACTCGTCTTCCCTCTTTCTGCACCCTTCCTGCCTGTTTTTGCATCTCACTTGCCTCTTTCTGCACTTTTCTTGCTTCTTTCTACACCTCTGTTGCTTCTTTCAGCAATTCTCTTGCCTCTTTGTGCACTTGTCTTGCCTGTTTCTGCACTTCTCTTGCCTCTTTCTGCACCCCTGTTGCTTCATTCTGCACTTTCCATGCTTCTTTCTGCACCTGTCTTGCTTCTTTCTGCACCCCTGTTGTCTCTTTATGTACCTCTTTTGCTTCTTTCTGCACGTCTGTTGCCTCTTTCTGCACCTCATTTGCTTCTTTCTGCACCCCTGTTGTCTCTTTCTGCACTCGTATTCCCTCTTTCTGCACCTCTCTTGCCTCTTTTTGCACCTCTGTTGGCTCTTTCTGCACCTCACTTGCTCCTATCTACACTTCTCTTGCCTCTTTCTGCACCCCTGTTGGTTCATTCTACACTTTACATGCTTCTTACTGCACCTGTCTTGCTTCTTTCTGCACCCCTGTTGTCTCTTTATGTACCTCTTTTGTCTCTTTCTGCATGTCTGTTGCCTTTTCCTGCACCTCATTTGCTTATTTCTGCACCCCTGTTGTCTCTTTCTGCACTCGTCTTCCCTCTTCCTGTACCTTTCCTGCCTGTTTTTGCATCTCACTTGCCTCTTTCTGCATTTTTCTAGCTTCTTTCTACACCTCTGTTGCTTCTTTCAGCAATTCTCTTGCCTCTTTGTGCACTTCTCTTGCCTGTTTCTGCACCTCTCTTGCCTCGTTTGAACCTCTGTTGGCTCTTTCTGCACCTCACTTGCTCCTTTCTACACTTCTCTTGCCTCTTTCTGCACCCCTGTTGATTCATTCTGCACTTCCCATGCTTCTTTCTGCACCTGTCTTGCTTCTTTCTCCACCCCTGTTGTCTCTTTATGTACCTCATTTGCCTCTTTCTGCACTTTTCTTGCCTTTTTCTGCACCTCTCTTCCCTCTTTCTGCACGTCTGTTGCCTCTTTCTGCACCTCATTTGCTTCTTTCTGTACCCCTGTTGTCTCTTTCTGCACTCGTCTTCCCTCTTTCTGTACCCTTCCTGCCTGTTTTTGCATCTCAATTGCCTCTTTCTGCACTTTTCTTGCTTCTTTCTACACCTCTGTTGCTTCTTTCAGCAATTCTCTTGCCTCTTTGTGCACTTGTCTTGCCTGTTTCTGCACTTCTCTTGCCTCTTTCTGCACCCCTGTTGCTTCATTCTGCACTTTCTGTGCTTTTCTGCACCTGTCTTGCTTCTTTCTGCACCTCTGTTGTCTCTTTATGTACCTCTTTTGCTTCTTTCTGCACGTCTGTTGCCTCTTTCTGCACCTCATTTGCTTCTTTCTGCACCCCTGTTGTCTCTTTCTGCACTCGTCTTCCCTCTTTCTGCACCTCTCTTGCCTCTTTTTGCACCTCTGTTGGCTCTTTCTGCACCTCACTTGCTCCTATCTACACTTCTCTTGCCTCTTTCTGCACCCCTGTTGGTTCATTCTACACTTTCCATGCTTCTTTCTGCACCTGTCTTGCTTCTTTCTGCACCCCTGTTGTCTCTTTATGTACCTCTTTTGTCTCTTTCTGCACGTCTGTTGCCTTTTTCTGCACCTCATTTGCTTCTTTCTGCACCCCTTTAGTCTCTTTCTGCACTCGTCTTCCCTCTTTCTGTAGCTTTCCTGCCTGTTTTTGCATCTCACTTGCCTCTTTCTGCACTTTTCTAGCTTCTTTCTACACCTCTGTTGCTTCTTTTAGCAATTCTCTTGCCTCTTTGTGCACTTCTCTTGCCTGTTTCTGCACCTCTCTTGCCTCTTTTTGCACCTCTGTTGGCTCTTTCTGCACCTCACTTTCTCCTTTCTACACTTCTCTTGCCTCTTTCTGCACCCCTGTTGATTCATTCTGCACTTTCCATGCTTCTTTCTGCACCTGTCTTGCTTCTTTCTCCACCCCTGTTGTCTCTTTATGTACCTCATTTGCCTCTTTCTGCACTTTTCTTGCCTTTTTCTGCACCTGTCTTCCCTCTTTCTGCACGTCTGTTGCCTCTTTCTGCACCTCATTTGCTTCTTTCTGTACCCCTGTTGTCTCTTTCTGCACTCGTCTTCCCTCTTTCTGTACCCTTCCTGCCTGTTTTTGCATCTCACTTGCCTCTTTCTGCACTTTTCTTGCTTCTTTATACACCTCTGTTGCTTCTTTCAGCAATTCTCTTGCCTCTTTGTGCACCTCTCTTGCCTGTTTCTGCACTTCTCTTGCCTTTTTCTGCACCCCTGTTGCTTCATTCTGCACTTTCCATGCTTTTTTCTGCACCTGTCTTGCTTCTTTCTGCACCCTGTTGTCTCTTTATGTACCTCTTTTGCCTCTTTCTGCACTTTTCTCTGCTTTTTCTGCACCTCTCTTCCCTTTCTTTCTGCACGTCTGTTGCCTCTTTCTGCACCTCATTAGCTTCTTTATGCACCCCTGTTGTCTCTTTCTGCACTCGTCTTCCCTCTTTTTGTACCTTTCCTGCCTGTTTTTGCATCTCACTTGCCTCTTTCTGCACTTTTCTTGCTTCTTTCTACACCTCTGTTGCTTCTTTCAGTAGGCATCAGTCCTGGTGACTGCATTTAGGCCTCTGTAGTCTACACAAAACCTCATTTCTTTCTTACCACCCTGGGTATGAGGCTTGGGTACTAGGACACTGACTAGCCCAAGGGCTATCTGAAGGCTCAATCACACCTAACTCCAACATTTTCTGACTTCAGTCCTGATACAGTCCCTGACATGGTCAGGTTGCCTGTAGATTTTACTCTTGACAGGCAGATTGTCTCCAGTGTCCACCTCATGGGTGCACTAGGTAGTCTGACTAGGGTCAGGCTAAACATATGTCTGTACTGTTGCAGAACTTGTCTGCACTCAGTTTGCTGGATGGTCAGTGAGGCTGCTTGCCAAAGCAACACATCTACTGACCCATCATCAGGGTTCTGTGAGAGCAGGTCAGGAGAGGGTCACTCTCCTCCTCCTGGTCCTCATCAGCTGCCATGAGCAAGCCCATGTCAGCCCTGTCAACATATGGTTTTAATCTGTTGACATGGAGCATCCTCAGGGGGCTCCTGGGAGTTCCAAGATTCACCAGATAGGTGACTTCTGCCTTCTGCTCAACTATTGTATGGGGGCCACTCCACTTGTCTTGGAGGGCTGCTGGGGCCACAGGCTCCAACACCCACACTTTCTGTCCTGGCTGGTACACAGTCAGCACAGCCTTTGGTCATGCCAAGCTTTTTGTAATTCTTGGCTGGCCTCCAGGTTTTTGGTTGCCTTTTTCATGTATTCAGCCATCCTGGAGCGGAGACCAAGTACATAGTCCATCACATCCTGTTTGGGGGCTTGAGAGGTAACTCCCAGCCCTCTTTACCAAACATAATGGACCTCTTACAGGATGCCCAAACAGAAGCTCAAATGGGCTGTAACCAACCCCTTCTGTGGAACCTCTCTGTATGCAAACAACAGGCAGGAAGAAGAAGGTCCCATTTCCCGCCTAAGCTTCTCTGGGAGTCCTTTAATCATTCCCTTCAGGGTTTTGTTGAAACGTTCAACCAACCCATTGCATTGTGGGTGATAGGGGTGGTGAACTTATAAGTTACACCACACTCCTTCCACATTGCCTTCAGATATCCTGACATGAAGTTTGTATCTCTGTCAGAGATGACCTCCTTTGGGAAACCCACTCTGGAGAAAACTCCAATGAGGGCCTTGCCACCACAGGGGCTGTGGTGGTCCTCAGGGAAGGTACCTGGTGGCATGATCCACTACCACCAGGATAAATCTGTGCCCAGATGCAGTTTGAGGGTCAAGGGGACCAACAATGTCAATCCCTACCCTCTCAAAGGGTACCCCCACCACAGGTAGTGGTATCAGGGGGCCTTGTGGTGCCACCTGCCTTGCCACTGGCTTGGCATGTGACACAGGAGCGACAAACTCTCTTTGTGTCCTCTGGACATATGTGGCCAATGAAAATGTGGAACATGCCTGTCCCAGGTCTTGTTTTGGCCCAAGTGACCTGCTAAAGGGATGTCATGTGCTAGGGTCAAGAGGAACTCCCTAAACTTCTGAGGTATTACCAACCTCCTGGTGGCTCCAGGGGCTGGATCTCTACCCTCAGAATATAGGAGTCCCTCATCCCAATAAACTTGATGGGACCCACTAGCACTCCCAGCAGCCTCAGCAGCAGCCTGCTGTCTGAGGGGTTCAAGAGAGGGGCAGCACTGCTGCTCCTTACTCAGATCTTCCCTAGAAGGGCCCCCTGCCCCCAAGAACTCAACCTGATCAGGCTCAAGTCCTCTGGGGCAGTTCCTTCTTCAGGATCTGCACCTCCTCCCTCAAGAGGGGAATCAATGATCTGAGACAGAGGGGAAGGCACTGCCTTAACCCTACTGCTCCTCTTCTGGGAAGCATCTGGTCCATTGTTTCAGGATCCAGAGCTGGTTCAGTGTCATGCATTTTGGCCTGTGACCTGGTCACAGCAAATAATCTCTGCAGGGATGCCTAACATCTCAGCATGAGTCCATAACTCTACTTCAGACCAGGCTGAAGTCTCTAGATCATTGCCCAATAGACATTCTACAGGGAGGTCTGCACCTGACTACAACCTTCTTGGATGGACGGAATGTTGCACAATGGCAAACATCTCACCCCCAGTCACAGATCTGGGTTTAATCCATCGTCATTTTGGCTTCACCACGCCACTCCCAGTTCAGACATGGCCATATGCAAACCGAAGTCTTGGACTCCTGTGCCTCATGTGGGAACAGTCCAGACCGAACTGCCAAGCCATGCCTTCCTGGACCGGAATCAAGCATCCTAGGACCGGCTTCGGGCATTCAGCCCTCATCAGCCAGGATAGCCTGACTCCAGTGGCGCAGTGAGCACGGGACCCACGTCTGGGCACACATACCTCTCCCACTTCTGGGGCGAATTGCAAACACACAAGATGATGGACGGAATGCTGCACAATGGCAAACATTCACCCCCAGTCACAGATCTGGGTTTAATCCATCGTTAGTTATTTTGCTTCACCACGCCACCCCAGTTCAGACATGGCCATATGCAAATCAGTCTTGACCCTGTGCCTCATGGGAACAGTCCAGACCGAACTGCCAAGCCATGTCTTCCCTGGACCGAATCAAGCATCCTAGGACCGGTTTCGGGCATTCAGCCCTCATCAGCCAGGATAGCCTGACTCCAGTGGCGCAGTGAGCACGGGACCCACGTCTGGGCATACCCTTCCCACTTGGGGCGAATTGCAAACACACAAGATGATGGACGGAATGTTGCACAATGGCAAACATTCACCCCAGTCACAGATCTGGGTTTAATCCATCGTTATTTTGCTTCACCACGCCACCCCAGTTCAGACATGGCCATATGCAAATCAGTCTTGACCCTGTGCCTCATGGGAACAGTCCAGACCGAACTGCCAAGCCATGTCTTCCTGAACGGAATCAAGCATCCTAGGACCGGTTTCGGGCATTCCAGCCCTCATCAGCCAGGATAGCCTGACTCCAGTGGCGCAGTGAGCACGGGACCCACGTCTGGGCATACCCTTCCCACTTGGGCGAATTGCAAAACACACAAGATGATGGACGGAATGTTGCACAATGGCAAACATTCACCCCAGTCACAGATCTGGGTTTAATCCATCGTTATTTTGCTTCACACCCCAGTTCAGACATGGCCATATGCAAATCAGTCTTGACCCTGTGCCTCATGGGAACAGTCCAGACCGAACTGCCAAGCCATGTCTTCCCTGGACCGGAATCAAGCATCCTAGGACCGGTTTCGGGCATTCAGCCCTCATCAGCCAGGATAGCCTGACTCCAGTGGCGCAGTGAGCACGGGACCCACGTCTGGGCATACCCTTCCCACTAGAGGCGGGTGCAAAACACACAAGATGATGGACGGAATGTTGCACAA